>JAOSBM010000001.1:11975359-11986701 GCA_027568955.1 Erythroxylum tenue
CTGGCTTTCATGTATTTCTCGTCGCTTATCGTTCTTCGTTACTTTTGATGGGCCATAATCAAATCAGAGAAATCGGTTTTTCTACTGTTCAACTAGCTACTTTTTTATGCCACTTTTCAGATGGAGTGAGGAGAAATGCTACGCCTACGCCTTTGGTCGTTCCAAAAAATAATGGTACGCTATTTCAGTTTTTGAGGGGAGAGATTCAGATCGTTTGTAGTCTTCGAGAGTAACGTTTTTCGGGAGATCTTCTTAATTCTCATTTGTTTCTTTGCTTAGGAATTAACGAATTCCATTACGACTGTGTGAAACAAATTCAGAAGTTTCTTTCAATATTTGTTATCAAAGTAGAATATAATCTCCCAATATCAACGTCTAAAGCCTTGTGAACTTATAAGGGTTGTGGTGGGGCGACACGACTCTTTCATCCTTAGCCAAAGTTTTGAGTTAGAATTTTAAGAATAGAATCGTGAGAGAGAACTTTATTACTCAAAAAGGTCCTATTCAACTCGAATTTGGATTAATCAATTGTTCATATGGGGCGGGCGGGATACCTAGTGGTTTATGTTCAAGAACTTAACTAAATACATTTCATTTCACACCGCAAATACAGTTATGTTGGTGATGAAATTAACTATGCAGGTATCCTGGCCATAGCCAAAGTTCCAACGGAACGATCATATTGTCTCAGGGGCCAGGGCGAGAAGGCCGCCATGTCGTCCTCTAGATTGCCATTTTTATCCAGCAATATTAGCTACTGTGAGACTCCGATTGGCAATATAAACAAATCATTTGGAAATGGTGGTATTTCCGTCAACTTAAAAGATAGCTCTGCATCAATCTACATTTGGTCGAGGTTTCGGAGTCGTGTATCTAGGCACTTAAATTCCTTCTATCAGTTCTCTCGTCCTCACACGGTGATTGGCACCGTGAGTTTCGTCTTTCATCACTTCTAGTTCTACTACAATAATAATAATAGTAAATAGAAGAGGATTGTCTAAGAGGAGTTACGTTGTTGCAATTGATATTACCATGATCAGTTGATTGGAATAACATCGGTCTCTCTTCTCCCGGTTGAATCAATCGCTGATCTCTCTCCCTCATTTTTTGTGGGGTTAATGAAGGTAAAATTTCTCAGAGGACTGATGATGGTTTTAAGTTTATGGTTGAATTCATAACCCCGTTTTTCATGGCTCAGGCGTTGGTACCATCCGTGCTGATGAACATTTACGTGGTCGGTTTGAACCAGTTGTTCGACGTCGAGATAGACAAGGTATGCATTACTCAACATTATACCATGTCCCCGTAAAGTTGACAAATGAGCATTTCAATGTTTAAAACTACAAAAAGTTAGCGCTTAATTAATCCATTGAATTTCTTTTGCTCCATGTTCATTCCTAGACAAACAAGCCTTACCTTCCTATAGCTTCTGGCGATTTTTCAATGGAAACTGGCGTTACAATCGTTTCTGCCTCTTTATTGATGGTAAGTATGTTGGAAACTTTCTTTAATCGAACTAATATTAACAATGAATTTAATTAAGTTTAAGAAAAGAGTTTGATAGATAGATCTAAATCTAATTAAAGTAAACGAAACTTACGGAGTCCAATTTTGGATTATAGAACCTATTACTGTAGGCGACATTCCAATGCTGGAGAAGTAGGGAGGAACACACCAGTGACGTGAAAACACAAGTAACAATAGAGAATCAGGGAAATGATTGTGATCCAAATTATGTACATGTACAATAGTGAAACCTTAGGCACATACACCATAAAGTCGCCCCAAATACCCGCCTAAAAGACCCGAAGGTGAAGCTCTTAAAGCTTCACAATTAAAGAAAATTCAATCAAAGCTCTTCGAGGCGAGGCGCTTCCGAGATGCAAGGAGATGCTTCTTTTGTAAGAAAGAAGGACATATGAAAAAGAATTGCATGACTTACAAGTCATAGAAGGTGAAAAGTATAAATGAATGCGACTCCTTGACTCTTGTTTTACATAAATATAATTTAACTATAGCCTATCAAGTTTTTACTTTTTAGTGATTAGATAGCCGGAGCTACTAACTACATTATTTTTCACGAAACATAGGTTAATAATTAGGAGAAAATTTAATAAGAAAGAGTTAAATCTTGCAATTGACAATAACATAGACGCAGATGTAGAATTTGTAGGAGTAGTTTGTTTAAAATTAGATTTTGAAATTATCAATATTTTAAAAACTAGATCAAATATCGAACCGGTCAAATAAAACGTTTAAGATTTAAAGATTCAACCAAGATATATAATAAATAAGAAATAAAAATTATAAGAATAAGTAAAAATATCGTATAAAATTATTATTATTGTTATTATTATTATGATGATGATGATCATATAAAGATTCATAAAAGTTAAAGTATGTTTAAATAAGGTAAATATAAAGAACTCTAACTTTATTTCAACTTCTTTTTTATTTTATTGTCCTATAAACATGCTTCTTTATAGTTTAAATATTATGTTTAACATATTCTTAAATTATTTTAAACAAAATTACTTATATATACTAATAAATAATTCAATTTATTAAACAAATTCATGATAAAAATAATAATTAGATTTTAACAATAATAATTTAAAATTTTCAATTAAAGTATAACCTAAAATTTGACAAATATAATTTATTAGTGAGATTAAATAAATTTAGTATTTTTAAGGATAAAATAGTAAATTATTTTTTAATAATAATAATTTAAAACAAAATTTTTAATTAAAATATAAAGAGATAGAAAAGGAATATAAATTTAAAAATATAATTTATTAATTAAATTGTACGAAAGAATTGAAAAAATTTATTAAAAATTCAAAAGATTTTTAAAATATACTCATTAAAAATCTTAATTTTCCAACAACAGTCGTGTTTTCTATTAAGTGCCCGCTTAGCCCGCTTGGTTAAGTTTTTGGAGGGTCTAAAAGTACTTTTTTCTACAGCAAAAGCTATTTTAAAGAAAAAGTAAGTGTTTGGCTCTAAACTTCAAAAATACTTTTGAAATAGAAATAACTTTTTTAAAAACTCAAATACAACTTTTTCAAATACTAAAATTTGGAGCTTTTCAAAAAAACCTAAATTTTAACCTTTTCGAAAAGCTAAAATTCTGTCACGTACGTATAAAAACTATCCATCACTTACGTGAAAAGCCCCAAAAAGAAAAAACGTCTGATCATCAGTCACTACGCTTCTACTCAACGCCTCTCATCTTTTAAAGCCACATATTAGTTCTTCGAATATTATTTATTATTTTTTTCGTCTTCTTGAAATTATAATTTTTTTGCGTTTCAACGTAGAAGGGTCTGCGTAAACGCAGAGGAGTCTGCGTTACTCCTCTGCGTGAACGCAGACGCAGACAAAGGTCTTCGTCGAACGCAGATGAGGTCTGCATCAAGACGAAGGTGTGTGTCAACAACATAGACCTTCGTCTGCGTAAACGCAGAGGAGTCTGCGTTACTCCTCTGTGTTTAACGCAGACTCCTCTGCGTTAAAAGTTTAACGTAGACCCTTCTTACATAATATATGGATGGTCCCATTGCTTACATAATATACATTGTTTGGATTATTTATATTACTGAAGTTCTGTAAATGTTTAGTACGGTGAAAGTATGATTGGTTTCACTTAGCTTCTTTTGAGTTCGATAACAGTAAAAGGAGAATAATATTATACCCAGGATGTGACTCACCTTTTATATTCCTTATAAATACACGTACGAAGATAAAGAAATACATATTGTTAACACATGTATAGCATGTCCATGATCTAAATGGAGGAGATTGATAGTTTTAATGTAGGAGATTGACTAACATTAGGGATGATTAGTATTTTGTTAGAATTTTTAAATTTTATTATAACTCTAAGTAGTCTAGTTAACTTGTATTATGCATTTAACTATTTCAGCTTGAATATTTATTTTGAGATTATAATATTATTTAAGTTTTTTTACATGTTTTAATATTTATTTTTCATATTAATTTTATTTCCTAAAAAAAATGAGACATCTCTTTAATTATTTCCTACAAGATGGTTATCTAAAATTTCCTACGAGATGATATTTTGCATATTGTTTAGTATACTTTAAATATTATTTAGCATAAATAATTTTATTATAAAATAAAATATAGTTAAAATTAATAAAAGTACTTTTTATTTTTATGTTGCTAAACATTTTACTGTATGAATCTCTTTTAAAAAAACTATTTTTTTAATTGACAGCCAAATAATCAACTGATTTTTTAAAAAAACTCTTCTCAGAAAAGTTTTATTGACAAAAGCTCAACCAAACGGCCTAAGAATGTGCAAGAGGTGGCTTCAATTGCAATTGCAACTCTGCAATTGATGCTCATGGGTCCCACGATATGATAGCTACTCGTGGGCCCACGACTCTATAACAAGTTACTGCTTGTGGGTCCCACATACTTGGTTGACAGATTTTCGTTACTTAACTGACAAGGTTTTCTCAAAAAATCAGCTGGTTTATTATTTAATCGATTGATTTTTTTCTCATAAAGGTTATATACACAAATCGGACTAGAAATCAGGCCGGTTTGTATCTATTCTGGTCAAATCGATCAATCCGGTTTTGTTTTTAAATAATTGAAAATTATGCTTATTATAAAGAACATATTATATGTCTTGTTAATTATGTGAAATTTGATTTCAATGTCTAATTGGGATAAAAAAGGATTTGACTTTGATAGAAAAATTCAAGCATTAATTAAAATTTTCATTCAATGCATATAAGCTTAACCCTCTTATCATATAGTTTGTATAAAATGTCTCCTAATGCTATCTATGCTACTTTATACAATAGTAATAAAGTTTTTGTCAAGAAATTCATAATTAAGGAAAAGTCTACTATGTAGTAATATAAAAGAATAGGCCACATCTCTAAGGAAAGTGTTGAAAGGATGATATCCATCCAACTATTCACTTTAGTAACTTAGAGATATATATTGATTTTTATAAGAGTAAGTTGACTAGAATAAAGAAAATGGAGAAACTCATAGTTCTAATTTATATTATGTTGTAATATAAAAGAATAGGTTGAAAGGATAATAAAGGATAATATCCATCCAACTATTGACTAAAGTAAGTCAAGATATATCTTACCATAGAGGGAGCATTATGGCAAACATAAAATTTCAAAATAAGGAAAAGATTTGATTATAAAAAATAATTAAAAAGTTATAACATAATGGTTTAATTTATTATGTCAAGTAGTCATGAACAAAAGTAGTTTACTTGAAAAGCTTAATGGCAACTTTTAGGATATGATAAGGAGTATGCAGAGTAGATCTAACCTTCCAAAGTACCTTTGAAGGTAAGCCATTAAACAATATTATAAATATTTAACACTATCTTGAATAAATTAGAGCCTAAAACACCTTTTAAGTTATAAAGTGGAAGGAAATTTAATTCAAATCACCTTAATTAAGTGTGGGGCTACTCCTTTGAAGTACGTCTTCATAATCATAGTAAAAATAAATTACATATTGTACCTTCTCATTACTGCTTTATTGAATACCTAATTCATTTTAAGGTATAACTATTTTATTATAGAGGAGGTTTTAAAATTATGAAATTGCAAACAACAAAATTCTTAAAGACTGATACGTTTGATGATGTTAGTTCTTCCCAGTCATAAAAAAATAGTAGTGTGCCAAAACTAAAGTCTTATAACTTACATCCATTTATAATGGAATATTGGATCATTTACTTATGATTAATTTATCATAAGAATAAAAACCTATGAAATCATTACAAAAGAATGTTTTTGACACGCAAGATAATTATGAAAATAGTCAACTTAAGAGATTTAATAAGGAAGCCTTCCTGGGCCGGCCCAATCAAAATTTTAAAAATAATTTTTAAAAAATTAAAAATAAAAGATAATATTTTTTTAATTAGGTTGGGCCTAGGTTACCTAGGCTCAAGCCTACCTAAAGCCCAATTCTTCAAAACAAAACGATGTCGTTTTGTTTAAAATAGTTAATTTTTAAGCTGACTTGGGCCTCTGTCTGGACCTAGCCTATGAGCTGACCCATTGAAAACACTTGAATCTAGACCCATGTGTTACCATTGCCATTTGTTGGAAACCTACTATCTCTTTCTTTGTTTGATTGACTGGTATACTTAAGAGAGCGTGACTATTATATAGGACACATCATTGTTCTTGTCAAGCCTTTAAAATTTGTTTATGTTTCTCGATAAGATTTTTTATGGGATATGAAGAGAAATGAAATAGGGTCCATAAAACATAAAAAGGTATAAGAGTTTACAAAGTTACTTAGAAGTTGTAAGCATGTTGTTTGCAAATAGTTTTATAAGACTAACAAGAACTCTAAAGGAAATATTGAACCATTTAAGCAAGATTAGTTGTTAAAAGAGAAAGAATAGAGATTAACATCATCTTCGCTTTGGTATTTTCCAAAGATGCTTTTACGACATTAATAACTTGTTATGTTATGAGGTAATAAACTCATTCAACAACTTCATGAAAAGTAAAAATGAAATAAGGTTGCATAGATAATGCATTAATAGTTTCAAATGACTTAGAATGTTGCATGAGGTTCAATAATTATTGTCCAAGTATTTTTTATACGAAAAATCTAGGTGAAATATTCTTTGACTTACGTATTTAGATTTGTAGGGATAGATCTCAAAACTTGCTAATATTTCTCTCAAAAGAAATGCGTAACGAGTTTGTTGAAAAGGTTTAATATGGATATTCGTAAGCCTTGTACACATGGACGGAGCCATGTTATAGGGGAGGGGGTCATGGCCCCCCCTTTCAAATATTTTTTTTAAAAAAATTACTTATATAATTAAAATTTTTAAAATTACAAATATAAGTAGCCCCTTTAAAAAAAAAATTCCTATCTTCTCTTCTCTTCAACTCTGCAAGAACGACGTGTTGCATTTTGATTATTTATTAATAATATTATATAATTATATTATTTTTTGCATTTAGATGTTGGCTCTTGGCCCCCCCTTAAAGTTGAGTTTAGCTCCGTCCCTGCTTGTACAACACCGGCTTCCTATACATAAATGTCATCTTTGGTATGATGTTCAAAGAAAGAACTTTAGAAAGAGGGTATAAAGGATATTCCATATGCCAGAGTAATATAAAGAGCTTGATATATGCAAAAGTAAGAACCAGGTCGCTATTACATTTGTAGTTTTAATTGTTGGGTAGATATTTATCAAACTTATACCTTAATATTTATAAGGGACATGTTACTAGCATGAATATGCTAAAGTCATTTCTGCTAATAATTAGCCGATATATGAATTTTACTCCAATTTAAGTTTTCACTTATTGTAATTGAATTGCATCATTTATTATATGATGATCATCATTGCATAGTAATAAACATTTTTGTTTTTTTTGTATGCATTATTTCATAGCATATCATAAAGATACAAATTCTTAAAATATGTGTTAATCTTAAGTAATTAAATCAAAATAAGCATAGGGACATATACAAAGTTAATATTTAGTCTTATTTCCATGTCTTACGACATAAAAGAATTTTCAAAGTACAAACGGAGAATTTTCAAAGTACAAACAAGTATTCTTAAGGAGTAAGAGGATATAAGATTTTCTATCTCATAAAGGAATTTTCTATTGTAATTTAGCATCAAGTGAGAAACAAAGATCGATAATAATACATGGTACAATCAAATAATAAAGATATCACCATATGTTAATACAATTTATTTTCTCATTCATGTTGACATGTACGTAACTATATTACACACTATATTTTTTGGTACGAAAAGTCTTAGTGCACCAAATGATGGACATTGAATTACTTTGGGATCAAATTATTTTCTAAAAGATATATCAACAAGGTTTTCTTATTAAATCTTTTCTTGATCCAAATTATTTTGTTTCTAAACTAATGATAATTATTATTACTCAAAGGGGAGAATATTAAAAAAATTTCTTAATTGAGCTATTAGTTATGGATTTCATAGTTACAAGTTTATTAAGGATAAGGAAATATTTTGATCTATAATAAAGTATAAAGAGTTTGATAATTAATCTAACTAAAGCGGATCAAACTCATGGAGTCCAATTTTGGATTATGTAACTTATCAATTGGGGTTGTGAAGATTTATTTAGAATGTAACGGGAATCAAATAAAAATTCCATACAAAGATACTAGTTCTCCTTGTCCTTTCAAACACACGTAGAATTAAGAATACTTTGACTTGCAGAGGCCTAAGATTTAGAAAATGAGTAAAAACATTAGCTTGGGATTCTTTTGTACGTTCAATCCAATCAGAAATTATGGAAAGTAAAACAAGTCAGGCTTTCATAATCCTCTATACTATTCAAACGAATTACCAATCTCTTGATAAAGATCTCCGACAAAATAAGATTTCTTTATGAATCCAGAAAGAAAATTTTTATAGATTGGTTCGTTTCACCAAGCCAATAGATAATTAAAGCCTACAAACAAAAAGGAAATTTGTAGAAAACGGGTAACGGTAACTTTCAACTGCCAATAGTGTAAATGCTATTTCTTAATATGAAGCCCAATTAAATTTCAACTTACCATTTTCTTCTTGTTAATTTGATTTATGTGTAGAGTCTGACTATGGGGGTTATGTTTCGGTCAGTGCCACTTCTTTCTGCGCTCCTCATAAGTTTTGTGCTTGGGAGCGTCTACTCCATTGACGTAAGTCCCTTGAATCAGTCAGAACCCCCGCATTCATGTTTAAATTATTATATGTAGAGAATTTTCGTCTTGGTTGGTTGTAGCTTCCATTACTTAGGTGGAAGAAACACGCATACCTTGCTGCATCCTGTATCCTGATTGTGAGAGCCGTTGTTGTCCAACTTGCTTTCTTTATACACATACAGGTATATACAAATAGTCACATGATACTTTGAGGTTTAATTAATATTCAATAAGAATATTCCGTACACTTTACATTGAAGGACTTGTAAATGGAAAGGCCATTATCACATGCAGAAATGCGTTCTTGGTAAACACTTGGCTTTAACCAGATCGTTGGCGTTTGCTACTGCTTTCATGTGCTTCTTCTCTGCCGTTATCGCATTACTCAAGGTAATCATTAACTGAAAAGATGTGTGTATTTGGGTTAAATTTGCTCATTCAGTGTGACATTGAGCATGATCAGTCTTTCTTGTGTTTGTCTCATTCCAACAGGACATACCTGACACGCATGGGGATAGTAACCATGGTATTCAATCATTCAGTGTTAGCCTAGGGCCAAAAAGAGTGAGTAATCATCCACTTCGCTATATGTTAAAATGTATTTTACATTTTGAAATTCTGATCATTAGTTTGCTGTAACATGCAAGTAAAGAAAGTTATCATCGAGCATGGTTGGTCAGTCGCAGTTGACGACAAGATTTAAAATCTGATTTCTTATAATTTTCAATTTTAACGAGGTCTTTAAATAGAAAAGTTTTCGCTTACAAGATATAGACTTTAGGGTTAAAAGTGTATTGGTGATATCTGAAGAAAAGTGTGTCTTCCGCAAGGTATTTTGGGTGTGCGTTAATATGCTTTTGTTGGCTTATGGAGCTGCGGTGGTGGTAGGAGCTTCTTCTTCCTTCCTTTCCAGCAAGCTTGCTACGGTACGCTTAATGAGTATTTCTGAGAATTACTAAGCATATATGTATCGTGGGATCCTTTACAAAATAGAAATTGGTGCAGATGTTAGGCCATTGTACGCTCGCTGCAATTTTGTGGGTTCGAGCACGATCTGTTGATATTTCAAGTAAAGAAGCCGCCACTTCCTTTTATATGTTCACATGGAAGGCGAGTAAGCTACTAGCCTATATATATTTTTCACGGATAATTGACATAGAACTCTAGTATAAATTAAATAATCTTAGAAACATTTTATGGTAGTTTAAATAACATTTTTGAAAAAAATCTTATCTCTAAATTTTTTTAAAAAATTCCTTTTAGCTTTTACTTTTTTAGAAAACACTCTTTCCCTTAGATTTACGGAAAAAAAAAACAAAAAACATACAATATGAATATCATTTCTGAAAAACTAAATTTTCTTAAAAGCTAAAAATAAAAAATTGAGGATTTTTTAAAGATTTTTTTTAAAATTATAGGAGATGTCTATGTCTTTTAACCTATTCTTTACACACCCATACACACATATATATTTTCTCCGCAATAACAATAATAATAACAACAATATTAATAATAATAATATATAGAAGATTATATGTCCATGAATACATGAAGGCTTTATTAGGACTAACACATATTGAATTCATATCTTACTACAAATTGAAAGGATGTTGTTCTTAAAGTGAAAAAGTTATTGTAACTGAGATGTCAAGAGTTTCAAATGATGCAATATTTTTATTTTTACTAGGAAAATAATGTTGAGTTATATATAATGTCTATAAAATTTCAATATTCTAAAAAATTATTACCTATAATAATTGTTTCATAAAGACTGAAATACTCCGGCCTTGTTTCTCACTAAATAAACTTTCAAATATAAAATGTTTAACTTTAGAAACTAGCTTCATTAAAAAAAATGTGAACATTGATCATTTGATTTTAATAATTACAACTTATTAAATTAAAAATTTTCAATTTTCTTTTATTATTTTAGATATAAATGAAACAATTCATGCTTATTAAAAATAAATATGTTTTAAGAAACTCAATTTAAATTGTAAAAATAAATATTTTGTGAACCATAAAATATCACAAAATTTGAATGTTATTCGATATTAATTTTGTGCAGTTATTCTACATAGAGTACTTTCTAATTCCTTTTGTACGCTGAGAAGAAAGAAATGCGTTTCATGGTGGCCTACGAGGAGAGAATTACAGGTAAAGAACAAGAAGAGGGCGGTTTGATGATCAACACCGTGCAGAGATCCAGTTCTCAATAGAAAGACATTGCCATTTAATTTGCCAGCTTACTTCTTGCATTAATTGTCAGTTTGTAATTTAATTTATATAATCTAACATGCCAAATTAAAGATAATTAATAGTCAAAGTACAGTGTTCATTAGTCGTGTTACTGTAACCAAAGTAGACTGTCCCATTACCAAACTCTAGTTCGTTGTTCAACAATCAACACACAAAATCCAAAACACTACAAGAAATTAGCTTATTACCGACCGAAATATCCGTCGGTGAAACATAATTTTCGGTAGGTAAAACCAAATACCGACGGTATTTGGTGCCCGAGACATTCGGTCGGTAATTGTCCCGAAGGTAAAAAAACCGACCGAATATTTCGGTCGGTATATAGAGACGGTATTAACGACCGTAATTTCGTGTCGGTATTA
>JAOSBM010000001.1:12016265-12027172 GCA_027568955.1 Erythroxylum tenue
GATACTGATTTGAAATGAAGTTGAGAATGAGGAGTAAATGAAGTAGTAAAGGTGATCTTGGTATGAGTTGTGTTAAGGAAAGATTTTGAGACAAAATTGGTGGATGATCTGGAAAATGTGTACTGAGTGTGCTTCGGTCTGTTATCTATAACTTTTTCTCTAGTTATCTAAATGAGATGATTCTTAATTTCGATTAACCTAGAAACATATGGGTACATTTCGTATGAAGAAATCAAATTTTAATTCTGTCTCTAAGAATCTTAAAAGTTGTCATGAAGTTGAGAACTGGGTGCAGTACATTGGTGGAGGAGTGTAAAGTCGTGTTCAAAATTTATGGGAAATTCTAGGATAATCTAGATAGATTTTAGCAAAGTTTCCTTCTGGAAAGTTGTAGATCTTTCTTTTTAATCTTTCTAACAGTGTATAGTATGAAAATTTTAGGCATCTGAACTGAAAGTTATGATCTTTATAATTGGAGACGTTCTGGAGACAAAAGTAAGACGAAGTACTGTTCATCTAAGACGAAACAAAGTAAGACGAAGGCAAAGTAAGATGAGGCAAAGTAAGACGAAGGAAAGTCACTATTCATTCTATCGTCATAGTTACTGTTCAACTAAGACGAAGTCACTGTTCATTTTATCGTCTTAGCTACTGTTCATTTAAGACGAAGTCACTGCTCGTTCTATCGTCTTAATTACTATTCATCTAAGACAAAGTCACTGTTCATTCTATCATCTTAGTTACTGTTCATGTAAGATGAAGCTACTGTTCATCCTATCGTCTTAGTTACTGTTCATCAAAGACGAAGTTACTATTCATACCCATCGTCTTAGTTACTATTCATCTTACATCTTCTGTTCCATTTTTCTTCCTTCAAAAGATAGACTTTTTCTTAAAGGTCTTCATAAAAGTTGTAGATCTTAAAGTCCTCTTTCAAACCATCTAAAGAACACCTTAATATGATATCTGTAGGGAAGGTTATGGCAATTTTCCCAATCTTGTATCATCTGATGATGTCACATCTTCTGAAAATGATGTCATATGGTCTATTCCATTTTCTAGCCTTTAGACGATAGAATTTGTCTTCAAGGTCTTCATGGGATTGTAGATCATGAATTCCTCTTTCAAACAGTCCAAACAGGAAATCAATCTGACATCTATAGCAAAAGTTATGGCAATTGCACCAAGACATGTACAATATAAGTGAGGGCATAAACAGACTAGAGACTCAAATGACCTGATTCTTGAACTATTGAAATCTTAAGACATTACTCTATACCTACATCAAAAATCATGGCCATCTGAAATGAAGTAAGAAAGATTGAGTGGAAAATGTGGGACGGGTACAGTGATTTGGACAAGAGCAGTCCGAAAATGTTTGAAGTATATCTTTTGAATCACCAACTCAAATTGAATGATTTTGGTGTCATTAGAAACTTAAGACGGTGGGGAACTTTTTCTAGAAGAGAGTATTATGTCAGAATGTTCAAGAATATTTGTGGCAAGACACTTAAGTTTAAAAGAACATAAGCCTATAATGAAGGATAACATGAACTTTTTGGACTCATTAAGGGCATAAAAGGACAAGACCAAAATGTGGAATTATATTTAAGAGATGGAGAAAATGTGAATGAGAAGATTCTGGAGAAGCAAAATGTGTGGATGAGAAGAGAGATAAGAGAGAGAAAATATGAAAAAGAATGAAAGAGAGAAAGAAGAGAAAACAAGCTAGGGTTTTAATTTCTTTAGCCTTCAAGAGATATTTTGAGGTTATTCAAGAAGAGAAAAAGTTAGAGGAAGGGAAGAGTTTCTAATTGAGCTAAAGATCCCTTCATTTGGTGAAGAATGAAGGTAAGATCATTTTGAAACTTTTAGATTTTTGAAAGGATTTTAGTTCATAGAGTTTAGAAAATGTTTGGGTTTAAGTAGTTTAGAACCAATTTTAGTGATTGTGTTTTGAGGAATTTTCAATTGAAAACCCTATTGAATGGAATTTTTGTTATTGTATAAAGGGATAAAGAGAGACAAGAGGAACAAGAGAAGAAACTTTTTGAGCATGTCAAGTCTTTAAGCAAGGAAATCAAGGTGGGTACATGTTTATGATAGAATTAATAGCCTACTATTGTTTTCTTTAAATCAATGAAGTTTTGTGATTTCATTTGAATCATAAGTGCTGCATTATATTATTGTTCATGAATGATTTGTGAAATCTGCTATATGTTTGTTACATGATCTGAGTGATGATTTTCAAAAAGAAAAGACCATGAAAGTGATATCTTTGAAAAAGATGCATGTTTATGAAATCATATTTTCAAGAATGGTTTTCAATATAAACGTCAAGTATATGATAAGCAAGCTTACAAGAAGTGCCATTTTGGGAAACAAGTTTCCAAGTCATGAACAATGTCTTATTGGGGTTTGTGGTGGTCCCCTAAGTTAAGTCGAGTGCACTTGTCTAAAAGCTTCTCCCGCCTACCTGCTAGTGGCATAAAGCTCCTTCACAGACTTCCATAAGTTCACGGCTACGCAAGACCATTAAATGGGATTGCGATAGTACGTTCTATTCACGGCTACATAAGACCCTTAAGGGAAATGTGTAGTACGTTCTGTTTTGGATCCACCCAAACCATTCTGATGTGCTCATGTTATGTGAATAAGTTTGATGCATTCATGTTTTGTAAATTGTGAATTTGACCTTACAAGAGTTTGCTATAACAAATGAATGTTTTCAATGGTTTTTGCTTATCTTTTTTGTTATAAACTGTTACCCACGAGCTTTCAAGCTCTCCCCCTTCGTGTCCCCACCATCAGGTTTTAAGCAAGAGATGGAGTGAAATAGAGTCAAGGCAGGCTTTAGCCACATTTTAGAAAATTTCTAGTTCTTGTAACTTTTGAAATTTGAGATTTTGGATTATGTTGTATTTAAAGTTGTTCAAAATTTGTTGCTTGAGTAATGAAATGATAGATTGAATTAGTTCAGTTATGTATATACGTTTACATTGTTTCCCTTGGAATTTGGTTAAGTTGAAGTAATAAGTTGGTTTCGATGTTTGATTGTCGTGGGCACGCCACCCTTGTGGACTGATGCCTAATAAGGGTTCATGGAAATAACCCTACAAGGGATTATGCTTTTATGGCTTTTAACATACTTTTTGACTCTTAATTCTTGATTTTGTGTTTAAATTAGACCTTGAGTGTGTGCTTGTATTTTATACAATTTGATAGTAAAAATTGTTACAAATTGACATTAATTGCATTATTAATTTTTCTAAGGATAATTAATACTACAAATTGCTATTTTTGATTGTAAGAGCCTCAAGGAAAAGGGAGTAAATGGGCTAAAATGGAGTCAACATGAGTACATGAGCTATAGGATGTGCACCGCGGTAAACCAGACTTGTCGCCGCGGCACATGAAGAATTTGGGCCAACTTTCATAAAAAGTTCGCCGTGGCGTAAATTAATTATTTCGCCACGGAGAAGGATCCAGCAAGCGTACTCGGTGAAATTTACTTGTCGAACTATCGAAAACTCGGACCAAATTTGGAAAATTCTCTCACTGTTCGACCCGACCCATATCCATCACTTAAAAACCTACCAAATTAGGTTAGTGGGGGTCGGTCAAAAACAACAGATACACTTCACACTCCGGAGCTGACATTAATTCCTCTCACTCTCGACCTTCATCCATCAACTCCGTCCACTTTCCACTGTCAACATCATCGTCTGCTGCTGATCGGCTCTCGTTTGATCTTAGGATTAATCTCTTGGAAACTGAATCAAAAATTTAATTCCAAGGACTGCAATATAAGATGCAACCTCAGGTCATCTCACTTAATCGGAACCTAATGAAATGGACCTAAGCTAGCCTATATGTCATAAAATGCAAGCAAAATTAGTAAGGAAAGGGGGTTTTGATTTTTAGAAACCTTAACAAAATGAATTCTTAAATTTTTCGAAATAGAAAATGAAAAGATTAAAACAAGTGATAAAATCCTCTTGAAAATGTGCTTTGGCTATCATAGTTCAAAACTAATTTGATTGGAGTAAAAATCACTAAGCTTTAAATGATAAACCTTAAAGGACTCTTTAAGTCCAGGATCTTGATCAATGAACTAAATTTCTCACGATCCCGTTAAGCGCATCTTAGTGTGTGCGGTGGATTTCTCAATGCAATGGGTCAAATAAAATCTAGCATCAACTCAATATCAAACATAATTAGGCAGATAAAGGAGAATCAACAAGATCACAAGTGGACATATATGGGATTTCATATATTAAAGCTCAAAGTTCTATATAACAAATCCAAAGAACACTTTGAAAATCCAACATTTGATTAAACTATAATCAAGTAGTTTCACTACAAGTTACAAATCCTAGACTTAGGCATTCATAAATCATAGCTGAACTATGGACTAAGCTACTCCCCTTTGAAGCTTATTAAATTCCAGGCTTCATTACATCTTCAGGAGAAAAAAATGCCTAACCATGCATTGCAACAGGAAGCTTCACAACTAGGAACAAATCCAAGCTACCCATGGTGGAAGTCGGCGGTGAAAATGGAAGAGAAAACTTATGAGAGAATTGTCCCCAGGGAACTCCGAAGGGAAGCCTGGGTGGTAAGGTCGTGAGTGTTTTCTTTTTGTTCTCTCTTCACTCGTATATTTTTTATTGAATGCTATCCCCCCTCTTTGCTAAAGGAATATTCATGTATATATATGTCGACACTCTCCACTTATCCAAAAATAGGTTCCTTCTCAAAAACGGGTTGCTGGATCGGTTTGCACAGTATGTAAAACTTTCGAAAATGGTTCAGGCCTTCGAAGGTTCACTGTGGCGACAGATTTAATTTTCACTGCGGTGATCTTTAATGTTTTTTCCGCGACGAAACACTGACTTCACTGTGGCATCGCCGCGACGAACTTTACCTGACAGGTCATCTCATGACTTCCATTTCTTTGTCCACTTTTGGTTATGCTCTTCTTGAGTTGGCTCTACTCTCCTTCAGACCTGCAATGAAAAGTAATAATTTGTAATATCAATTGTCCTACAATTTAAGGGAGTACAATTCTTAATTAATTTGACCCTCAAATTACATTAATTCAAAACAAGTGCTCTTAGGTCAAATTAAGCACAATAACCAACAAAAAGAGCCGAAAAGTATAACAAAAACCATGAAAATGCCACTAAATAATATATCAACATTGGGTTCAATCAAATTCCCCCACACTTAGACCTTTGTACTCCTGGACAAAGCTTATAAAAGTCAAAGAGATACAAGCGCAAAAGAAAATATCCGACTATGCTCAAAACAATAATAGAAAATTGGCAAAAATCATTTTCTCAGAAATCAACCAAAGCAGACTGAAAGAGCGCTAAGAAAATAAATACTTCAAGAATTTAATCTAGGAGATTGAGCAAAAGAGAGTTCTCTCAAGGGAAACTGTTTATCTCTCCACTCACTTGTCTTGGGATAATTTCTCAACCATAAGCTTGTGATAGTTCTACCTCTCCACTACAAGAACTATAATTTTGAAAACCAAGAGGGCTTTTGAAGGTTGTAATGTACGGAAGGCTAAAAGAATGGATTGAAGAGAAGAAGGAAAGATGAGTACATGCACCATAATTACTTTCCTCATGAAATAAACACCAACACAAAAAACATAATCTAAAACATTTTTTTTAATAACTTTTCTCATAAGAGCCCCTTTTTTTAGGAGAAAGCTTTCTGAACTTTTCTTTCTTTTCTTCTTGAGAAAGCCTTTTGATTATTATTATTTTTTCTTTTCTCTTTTTTCCTCTCTTGGCTTTTGTCAATAACCATTCTCCTGTGAGAAAGCTTTTTTTTTAATTCTACTATTTACAAAGATCAGCTTAAAGTAAGGAACTGGAAATAAAATATTTAAATCACTATGAAGACATGTGCATGCACTCAAAAATATGGCTTAAGGGGCTAGTAATGGTAAGTGGTTAGGGGTTTATGTTTGGATGAAGGGTTTGGAAAGGAATGCCTCTATCATATCAACAAAATTTTAGTTCATCAAGCTTTGATCAAGAATTAAAACAAGTTCTAGAGAGATATGAAATTAAGCAGACATACACAAAAATGAAAGAATTCAGGCCCAAATATCTTTCCAACAAGGTTTAGCATATCAATTAAACAATCTCGAGGTTTAAAAACTTGAAGTGTTACTTTTTAGCGTACCCTCATTTACTTCGTGTCAAAAACATTGAAAATGAAATTAGCCAAAACTGACTATTATTTAAAAAAACATAGAAGGATGAAATTAGCCAAAACTGAAGTTTATAAAATCCTCAAGAAATAGGAGTGAAAAGAATCTAATTTGGAAGAATTGTTGAAATGAGGGAATTAAATACAGTTTAAGGATAGTGTCGTCGCGGGGAAACCAAGAACTCACCGCGGCGGACCATAATTTGTAGCGTCGCCACGGCGAAACCAAGAGTTTGCTGTGAAAAAAAATTGCAGAGACATCAGAAAAATGTAATTCACCTCAAATACCAAGTTAACAACTTTAAACACACACATGACCTATTAAAAAAAATTTAAGTTGCCAAAATTGATGCATGAAGAAGTTGTTTTGCTGAATTCAAAAAGATAGAAATTCCTCCCCCACACTTGAACAAAATATTGTCCTCAATGTTAAACAAGCAAAGATAAAGCATAAGAGAAGAAAGCACAAAGGACTATTCAACACAACAAAAAGAGGGCAAGAGACAGAACTAAAAAGGGAAATTATTGAATTGAAAAGTTACTAATTAAACTAAATGCTAAGCTACTTTCCTACTGGGTTTGTTTCTCCCCCACACCTACTTAATAAACTAATGCACCAATATATGTCACGAGCAATCACAGGGCATAAATAAGGAAACAAGTGAAGGAAAGAAACAATCTGGCAGTCATAGAGGGTTCTTGTTCTCTCGGTGAACCTTCAACAAATGGTCATGTTGTGGTGAGACAACTTTACCAATTGGCACGTTTGTATCAGCCTCCACAATTCCATATTCACTTGAAACGTTAACAGAAAACATGCTAACCATCAAAAGAAAAATGATATATGTATTTCCAAAGATTTTGATGTTATGCAAAATGTAAACCTATTCAAATAACAAGTATAAAGCTAAATTACCTAGAATGCAATCTAAAACAAAAAGGCTCCTAACCTCAGTTAGCAGCAAATTGATAAAAGTTAACTTAAAGAACCAGTTCTTGGTTCCCCGACAATGACGGCATTTTGATCGACTCTTTCGTTTGATCTTAAGATTAATCCCTTGGAAATTGAATCAAAAATTTAATACCAAGGATTGAAATATAGGATGCAACCTCGGGTCGTTTAACTTAATCAGAACCTAGCTAAAAAGGTCTAAGCTAGCCTAATTGTCAAAAATGCAAATCAAGTTGATAAAAGGGGGGATTTGGATCATTGGTAGGAATTAAGAAAATTTAAATAAATAAAAGAAGAATGTATAAGAAGGTATTTTTGGATTTTTGAGAAAAGAAAAGTGAAAACTCAAACAATAATCAAATATGACAAAATCCTCTTGAAAACAAGCTTTGGCTATCATGGTTCAAAACAAATTTTTCGGGAGTGAAATTCACTAAGTTTTTGGATGATAAACCTTAAAGAACTTTTTAAGTCCAAGGTTTTAATCAATGAACTCCATTTCTTAAAACCTTGTTAAATGCATCTTAGTTTGTGAAATGGACAAGTTAATGCAAGTGGTCAAATTGGATCAAGTATAATATCAATATCAAACACAACTAGGCAGATAAAAGAGGATTAACACAATCACCAAGAAGACATATATGAAACTTCATATATTAAGCATCAAAGTTCTACATAAACAAATCCATAACACAAGGCATTGTTCAACACTTGATTAAACTCTAATCAAGCTAAATTTAACTACACGGACGTAAACCCTAACTTAGAAATTTACAACTGTGCAGTTAAACTTAACAACGCAAAATAACTCCCCTTTGAAGCCTAGTGAACTCAAGCCATCACTACATTTTCAAGAGGAAATGGTGATCTAGCCATACATGACTTCGGAAATCCTCACAACTACAAGAGCTCTGATGTCAGCCATGGTAGCTGTAACGACAGTCGGTGAAGTTGACGATGAAGGTAGTCGGAGGTGATGGAAGAATGTTGAGGGTGAGAGGAAATGATCGTGTGGGTGTCGATCGAGGGGTTCTCTCCTGTCTTCTGCTAAAAAACTTCTCTTGTCTAACCTAATTTGGCATGAATTTAAATGTTGGGTCACAGGTCGGGTCAGAATAGTGAGAGAATTTTCCAATTTTAGTCCAGGTGCCCGACTGTTTGCCGCGGTGATGGGAGAGTTGCGTCGCAGTGTACGCTTTCTGGATCCTTCGCCGCGGTGAAATAATTAATTTACGCTGCGAAGAGCGTTTCTTCATGCTGCGCCGTGGCGGGCATCCTAAAGCTCTCGTCCTCATGTTGACTCATTTGACTGCTTTTTTTCCTTGAGGCTCCTACAATCAAAAATAGCAATTTGCAGTATAAATTGTCCTTAGAAAAATTTATAATGCAATTAATGTCAATTTGAACAATTTTTACTATCAATTTGCATAAAATATAAGTACACACTCAAGGACTAATTTAAACATAAAATCAAGAATTAAGAGTCAAAAAGTATATTAAACACTATAAAAGTGTCGCCAATTTATATAATAAACTTGGGCTCAATCAATATGCATTTTCTTTAGAAGAGTAGTGACTAGTGGTAGACAAAGTCGGTGAGATTTTGAGCCCTATTAGACTGACACATCTATATCAGTCTCATTGTCTTTTGATAATGTGTGACCTTCATGACATGTACATTCCGACTTTTCTTTGAGTTTTTATTTGAGACCAAATTTTATCACATGCATTAATATGGAAATGATTAGCATTCTTTGTTTCATAAGCTACATTGGCCAAATAGCCTACCCCATTTACATGAATTTTCCCTTGTTAAGCCCATTTTGAGCCTTATTAGCCTTTCTTTTGGTATCATCCATATTACATGCTTTATACTTAATAAAATGTCCTACCCAAGCCATATAGCTAGTGGAACATTTGTGATTGTTGAGTTTGTGGATGCACAAAATTCTAAGTGCGAGGAAGTACATATGTATGTATTTGCTATAATGATTGGGATGTTATTTTATGTCTTATCATTGAAATTCCCATGTTGATGTAGTTTATTTTAATTTTTATAAGAGAAAATAAAAGAAAGGAAAAGAAAGAAAGAAAATAGAAAAGCAAAAGAAAAGAAAAAAAGAGAAAAAGAAAAAGAAAAAGAATTAAAAATGTTTAAATAAATGCATCAAGGAGGAAGTGCAAAACTGGTTTGCAAGATTACTCATACTTAATGCATCCTCATAAAGTTGTATTGAATGGGTTATTTGAGTATGTTGAATATGAGGTAGATGTTGGCTTAGAAGGGTCACTCTAAATTTATTTTCATCAATTGTATAAATGATCCCTTGAGAATGGTATATACTTCATATAGTTTGTATATGAGAGCTTGAATTTGAGTTGTGAAACTTGTGTTTGCATTCATTATAGTTGATGAACACAATTGTGAGTGCATGTTTGTTTTTGCACTTGATAGGACATTGAGTGTTGTTTGTTTCACTAGCTTTAATAGCTTTCAAGCTACTTGACCCAAATACATCTCACCTTATCTTTACCCATATTACAACCTTGAAAGTTTTTTGGTTCATGATTTTGCATGTGAACCTTTAGTGATGTAGAAATGAAATGATATGCAAAGTTGTGGATTGTGATAATCATGAATGGTGTTGATTGTACATGCAGATATATTTTATTTAAACACATTTTCGAGTCTACCATTAGATTGCTCGATTTTTAAAGGTATTGAATTTTGATATATCACGAGTAAAAGCTTGAATTGTTGACTTCTTGCTATGATTTTTGAAAGCCATTCGTCTTTGTTTATGATTATGTACTCTTGGAACATATGGGAGATGAGTAAATGTTTTAGGTTGATGAGCTTAACTTTGATGTTTTGCCCAAGGATAGCCAAAAGCTAAGTGTGGGGGGAAATTGATACATGCTTAATTGATTGAATAATTATTCCATAACACTTAGTGATTATTGTAAGGTTCTGATCATGCATCTCATACATAATAGATATCTAATATACGCAGCAAAAAATAAAACAAAACCTCAAAAACTAGATCTGCTCATTCATATAGATATAGAAAACAAAAACATGAAATGTAAGATATTTACAAACCTTTCCAACGATCTCCTTCGTTTTTTAATCTTCTCTACGTTGGGTTATCGTAAACCACAACTATCAACGTATACCTTCTCTAATGAAAGTCTACACAAAGATAGAAAGATGAAACCTGACTAGGAGATGGCTAGAATTCTTTCTTTGTGCTAGCAAAGACAAGAACTCTTGTAAGTGTTAGAGAGAAAAGAGTGTGTGTGTAAGAAAGAACCTTTCTTTCACTTGTGTCTTACATAAGATGCACGAAAATCATCTTTATTTTCTGCACCATTTGGCCTTCCATAACCCCATCACTAATGGAGAGTTATGGGAAGTTAATGACCAAATTGGCAGCCAACAACACTTGTTTATTATCAATTCCATGCAACATTTTCTACCATGATTACATTTCGATACAATCCCAAAACACTCTTTTATATCTTGAATCACCATTAAAGACCATTTTACTCGTCCTTCATATCTCCTATGTGTGTGACCCATTGGGTATGGCCACTTGAATTAACACTTAATTCTAGTAAGTCTGTTGGGCCTCGAACCTTTTTGACTAAGTGAGGAACTGTTCATGATTATTCATGTATTAAGAAAACGAATTCATGAATTTGAAATGAAATGGAAATTATG
>JAOSBM010000001.1:12039576-12053995 GCA_027568955.1 Erythroxylum tenue
AATTTTATTTTATTTAAATATTTTATATAATATTTATTAATAAAGCATTAATAAAAATATTTTTTAATATTTTGAAATTTTATTTTAATATTTTGAAACTATATTTTAAATTTACTTATATATTTTTCAGTATAATTACCAACGGAAAAGATTTCTGTCGCTAAGTTCAGTATAAATTAGCGACGGAAACGTTTCCGTCCCTAAATAATTTCAGTATAATTACCGACGGAAAAGTTTCCGTCCCTAAATGTCGTCTCTAAATTTGGCGGGATGTTTTCCCTCCATTAATAGCGACGGAAATTGTAACCGTCGCTAAATGACTTCTTTTATGTCGTTTTTAGCTACGAAAATAGCAATTCCGTCGCTAATTGGCTACGATTTATTTTCCGTCGCTAATTTTTCTTTTTCTTGTAGTGACTCGTTAATATATATCATTATGTCATTTCAACCATGAGTATCACATTTTATGAGTAACTTTTTTATTATTATTATTATTATTATTATTATTATTAAATTTTTTATTTATGAAAAAATTATAATTTGATAACTTTGGTATCTAGCAAATTATTCATTACATAAATATCAAGCTAAATAAATTATTATCATTACATATGATATACCACTAATTAATATAAAATAATTTCATAATAAGAAAACATAATGTATTTATGCAATAGTTAAAATAATATAATTTATATCCTAAAGGATACATATTACTATTATATTAATATTTTTTGAACATGTTTTCTTAATTCCTTCCTAAGTTAGTTTAGTTACATTAATATTCTTTTGCTTTTTATTTGTAATAGATAACGTCTAGTTTTAGTTTTTAGTTATGGAGATTATCTTTATCCTGACAAGAATATATAATTAATACAATAATTAAAAAAGTAAGCATTTGTGTTTAACAAATACATATCATGCTTAATCAATTGTTACACAATGTTAATTTTCATCAGCTTATCATAAAATCTCATAACAAGGTGTTGATAAAATAAAACTGAATTTCAATAAATAGAAAGAGAAGTCATTAAAACTTAATAGATACCTATTTTTCTTTTATTTCACGTTTAGAATTAAAAATATAATTATTTTATTTGATAATTACCTCCTTTTAAGGGAATAATAAGATTCAAGCACTTATATAATCGAATAAAAAAATATATGCTACTTAATAACGCTATCTAACACAAAACTCCGGTTGAGTGCTTTCAAGGTAAGAAGACAGCATGTGATGTTTTTACTAACCAGTTTCAATAATAAAGGTAGAACACCTTTGATCTTGGTACTCTTATGCGTCTATACATATATATCTAAATTAAATACCAGTGAAATTGAATAGTCCATCCGTTTCCCACTCTGTCTTGTCACGGAGACCGGAAGTAAAAATGAGCATCCGCCGCTGTCGCAAAACTTGGAACTCTTTTTGACTTCGCATGATCATATGCTAATGCTTCCGATTATGAAAAATAGTTAAAAAGATATGGATTTTCTTTTTATAATATTTCTATTAAAAAGTAAGTAAAAATTACTTATGTAAAAATGATCTAATTTAATTCTTAAATTTTAAAAAATATATAGTATAATTTTTAATTTAAATAAAATTTAATTAGTTTTAATTATATGCCTTTTTTGCTGTGGACCATTTCCCTCAACATATTAAATTACAGAATTGAATTTTTTTTTCTTAAAAATGACGCTCTCCCGTCGAAAAGAAATATCATCCCAAAAAAAGGTCAACTAAGAAGTTTTCAATTCATATTTTTGGGCAGCTAGAATTAAAGAGCTCCTTGTGTGAAATGTCAACCTAAGCAACGGATATTTTGTTGGAGAATGAAATGTCAACCTAAGCAACGGTTGGCTAAAACCTAAATCAAAAGCTACAAATGGATTATGAGCTTAATTTCAACAAATATACGAATCATAAATAAACTGACACAAAATTTGGTTAATAGTTTAATTTAATTTAAATTTTTGAGCCAAAAACGCTCAGATTAAAAATAAAAAAGAACCAAACTCAAAGTGGGACCCATTTCCTTAATTTGCTTGCCTGCGAAGTCAAAGAAACAGACCAGTTGCTCCTGTGTCTGTCTGCAAACCCAACTACAAAAACCCAACCCTCCCCCACCCGTTCACTAGCAAAACTCCTCCTCTTTCTGGCATTTTCACCAACAATTAAGCAACGTTTCTTTCTTTTTTCACAGAAATGGCGAGACCACAACAGCGGTTTCGAGGTGTCCGCCAAAGGCACTGGGGTTCTTGGGTATCCGAAATTCGTCACCCTTTATTGTAAGCGTTAAATTTTCCGTTGAAACCAACGTATCTCTCAACATTCTATTTCCGACACCCTAACTTTTTTCCCCTTATTTTTTGGTTTCTGCAGGAAAACTAGAATTTGGCTAGGCACATTTGAGACTGCCGAAGACGCTGCACGGGCCTATGATGAAGCTGCGAGGCTCATGTGTGGACCAAGGGCAAGAACAAATTTCCCTTATAACCCAAATGAATCCAAATCATCGTCATCGAAAGTTCTGTCCGCCACTTTGACAGCTAAATTGCATAGATGCTATATGGCCTCCCTACAGATAACGAAACAACGAACATCAACCCAAGAGCAGCACAAAAAGACACCATTTTTACTTGTCAACGCTACACCAAATGGCATTGTCACCAACAATGAAGAATTGGTCACTCATTTGCCAGAGAAAACGCCAGCGCCAACCCCAGAGATACAGGCAAACTGGGATATCAAGAACACTACCCAGCAGTTTAAGCCGCTTGAAGAGCATCACATAGATCAAATGATTGAAGAGTTGCTTGATTACGGATCAATTGAACTATGTTGTGCTGTTTCTTCTCAAAAACTGTGATTTACAGCCCTAAACGTCACCATCTTTAGCATAGTCATTAGCCAACGGCAGTCATTTGCTAATTTAACCGCCACCGTAGCCTCTTAAGTCACTTTAGTACTCGGACTCCTATCCCCTAGGCTAGTCATATCAGGATGCTTAGTGTACAGTTAAATATGTCAGAATTTATCAAGTTCTATGAATTGTGTCTTAGTTCCGGTGGAAGATATATTGCATTAGTTCTGCTGCTTCCTGAAGGAAATTTGGGCTCAATAGCCATCCATGTCAAATGGAAAAGTGATTAAGCATTATGATGCAAAATGGTCCAACATGATTCAACTTCCAGCATTTAATTGTCACATGAACAGTGCATGAACAAGGAAGAGCTGTTTTGAGCTTGATAACGACCTCCCTTTTTTGGAGTAATGAAACCAGCAGTCCTTGCTCTTGCTGCTTTTCAGAACGCAATTTCCAGAATCAATGATGCTTAAACTGGTCCAGCTCACTGTCACATAGTAAACAAAATTGTTTCCTCTAAGATCTCCCAAACGTTCACCTTCTCTGTTTACGAAGAAGGAGGCTCAAGAGCAGGATCCTAGGAAGTTTCAATTGGTAAAAATGTAACCGTCGTTGAATTTATACTACCCTTATTAATGATCACCGGATAGAATTGATAACATGAATATTAGAGAGCTGAAATAATCTTCCTTGAAATAATAAACTAAGTTTCAGCAAAAACTGGAAAACGCCTTGCAATTGCACAGAACTTCTGTCAAAAGTTGTAAGAAAAAGAACGGGAAGAATTTGGTAGCCACTGTGAATTTGGATCCTTAGATCTTTTCACATGTGAAATCTGGAACAATTAAATGCTCTACCCAGAGCCTGCGAGAATTGCAGCAGATGTCGTATTCCTCAGTAAGTGGAAATGTCGATTATTTCCTTTGCTGACAGGAAGGTAACTGTCTAAATTTAAATGGAGTTTGGAAACATAAGTTGGCGTTCCCTTGTGAGATGTTGGGTTCGACAGGATTTTGGAATTATGCAAACAGAGACCGGCTCTGGAGTTGAGTTTGCTGGTCGAGAAACCAAAAAAAAAAAAAGGGAGTGAATGTGACAGAAATTAAAATGTAATTTGTTTTTCTTTGGCCTCATTTTCATTAAAGTAAGGGTGCTACTATTTAATGAAAATCAAGCCAAAGAAAAAAAATAGGGTGCTACTATTTAATGAAAATGAAGCCAAAGATAGGCTCTTTGTACACGCAAACAGTGACGGAGAATTTTCGAGGCGTGCTTAGTTGATGAGTTTAGGAAGGAGTTAATAGGTAAAGAATAAAAAGTGAGTGATTGGTTGTTGATTATCATTATAGGGGTAATAGTTTAATATCCTACTTTTAGAGAATCCTCCCTACCCTCCGTTTAATAGAGGAATGAAATTCATTCCTTAGTAATGACTCTTTTTAAAAAATATTTTTAACACTAATTAATTAAATATAATTAATTAGTTAAAATATAATTAAGTAATTAATTACAATATTATTAATTAAAACAATATTATTAATTAATTAAAATATAATTAATTAAAATGTAATTAATTGAAATAATATAATATAATTAATTAAAATAATATTATTTATTTATTTATTATATTATAGTTAGTTAATTAATTATAATATAATTAATCAATTAATTAAAATATAATTAATTAATTAATTAAAATATAATTCAAGACTGAATTTTACAAAGAGAAAGGGATTTTACATGAAACTACATGTGTAGAAACATCACGGCAAAATGAATGAGCTGAAAGAAAACATCAAAACATTTTAAATATAGCAAAAGCATTAAAAATTCAAGCTAACTTGCCTATCAAAATTTGGGCATACTGTGTTCTCTACGTAGTATGCCTAATAAATCATATTCCTTCTCTCTTTTCCTACAAATCTCTTTATTCTATCATTTTTGGTACTGATCTTGATCTAACCTCCTTAAGAGGTTTTGCTTCCATTAAAAAAGAATATAAAGGAATGTTTGATACTAGGGTAAGGAAATATGTGCTTCTTGGTTTTTCTATAGGTACTAAAGGTTATAAGGTGTTTAACCTCAATTCCAAGCACTTTATCATATCCAAAGATGTGATATTCTACGAAGACAAGTTTCCCTCCTTACCTCTTCAACAAATTCAACTATTTCTTCTCCTATTCCACCTGCTCACTTAACTTTACCATTTGATGAGTCCTTTCCACCACTCTCACCCTTTATACAGTTACTATCTACACTCCATCCCTCTCCACCTTCATCACCATCATCCTCACAAATACATTCACCTTTACTACTAGCAAATTCTCCACCACTCCACCGTTTTACAAGATAGTCTAAACCCCCCATCTTACCTTAAGGGTTATGATTGTCCTACACTTCCACACATTTTTCCTCACACCTTATTATTTGTAATCTCCTGCAACCACTATCTCTATAACATCATGCCTTCTTAGCTACTCTCGCATCTCTTAAAGAGCCTATAAGCAAGCAATTCAACACAAAGAAATTGAGGGACACTATGCAAGTATAATTGAAACTTCTAAAAGATAATGAAATATGGAAACTCACATTTTTACCTCCAAGAAAGTAAGACATTGACTGCAAATGGATGCACAAGTACAAATTTAATATGGATGGAAGTATTCAACGACGTAAAAGTAGGGTTGCTGCCAAAGCGTATACACAATAAGAGGGATTGGACTATACAGAAACGCTTTCCCCAGTGGTAAAAAAACCACCATTAGAGTCTTAATAGTGCTTACAACTTCACAGAACTGGCATTTACAATGGTTAAACGTCAATAACACCTTCTTACATGGAGATCTACATGAAGAGGTGTACATAAAACCTCTTCTTGGTTTAGAATTGCTACATCTAGATGTGGTTTATCTCTTCAAGAAATGTCTTTATGGCTTGTACTAAGCAAGCTTTGATTTCCAATGGGTTCTTGCAATCAAATTCGGATCACTTAATGTTCACAAAGATGCAACATGGAGACTTCATCATCCTATTGGTATATGTTGATGGTGTACTATTAGCAGGTAAAAACCTTGAACTCACTGAGTCTACTAAGTACTATCTGGATAATACCTTCAAAATCAAAGACCTCAGGCTAGCTAAGTATTTCTTAGGTCTTGAATTGGAACGCTTATCCTCCTTTGTCAATCTCTCTCAGTGCAAGTACATGTTAGACTTGCTTTTAAAAACAAAGTTCTTGCACTCTAAACTAGTCTTAACCGCCATGGCTTCAAATACAAGATTAAGTATTAAAGGAGAACCTATTTCTGGCACTACATCTTATCGGTGCTTAATTGACAAGCTCATTTACCTGACAATAACTAGACCTAACATATGCTTTGTAATGCAACAACTCTCTTAATTCTTGAACAAACCAATGAAATCATACATGCATGTATCACACCAAATTCTTTGTTATCTCAAAGGTTTTCCAGGCCAAGGTGTTTTGCTTTATAATGACTCACTACTTCAGCTCTAGGTTTTTTCTAATTCAGATTGAGCCACTTGCCCTAACACTCGCAAATCTATCACAAATTATTATGTTTTCTTAGGCACTTCCTTGGCCTTTTAGGAATCGAAGAAGCAATTAATCATTCCTAAGAGTTCATCTGAAGTTGAATATTGAGCTCTTGCCACCACCACATGCAAGTTACGATGACTCTCATATCTTCCCTGAGATCTTAGAATTGAACATCCTCAAGCAACATATCTTTACTCTAACAAAAAATCTGCCATTCATATCACAAAAAACCCCTCATTTTCATTACAATAACTCAGACCACTAGCCAACAGATATTGTCCGCTTTGAGTTGCCCCTCGAGCCAAACCCCTCACAGTTTTGCTCTTCCCATCCCTGGGAAAACACATCTTAGGGAGAGAGGTATCTATACCTTTATAAGACGTACTTCGTTCTCCTCTCCAACCGATGAGGGGATCTCACAATCCACACCCTCTTAGGGCCCAACGTCCTATGCTTTTCGTTGTCCTCTCCAACCGATGTGGGATCTCATAATCCACACCCTCTTAGGATCCAACATCCTACGCTGGCACAACAGGTCAGGAATCGGCTCTGATACCAATTGTAACAGCCCAGACCACCTGCCCACAGATATTGTCTGCTTTGGGTTGCCCCTCGGGCTAAACCTCTCACAATTTTCCTCTTCTTATCCCTAAGAAAACGAGTCTTTAGGGGAGAGGTATTCGTACCCTCATAAGGCGTACTTCATTCCCCTCTTCAACCGATGTGGAATCTCACAATCTACCCCCTCTTAGGGCTCAGTGTCCCACGTTGGCACAACGGATCGAGAACCGGCTTTGATACCATTTGTGACAGCCCAGTTCACCCACCTACAGATATTGTCCGCTTTGGGTTGCCTCTCGGGCTAAGACCCTCATGGTTTTGCTCTTTCCCCTCCTGGGAAAATGCATTTTAGAGCAGAGGTATCCATACCCTTATAAGGCATACTTTGTTCTCCTCTCCGACCGATGTGGGATCTCACAATCCACCCTATCTTAGGGCCTAGCCCCTTTAGGGACCAGTTTTCTACGCTAGCACATCGGGTCGGGAACTGGCTCTGATAATATTTGTAATAGCCTAGACTACCCTTCCATAGATATTGTCTGCTTTGGGTTGCCCCCAAAGCCAAACCCTCACAGTTTTGCTCTTCCCACACTAGGAAAAACGCGTCTATGGGAAAGAGGTATCCATGCCCTTATAAGGCGTACTTCATTCTCCTCTCCAACCGATGCGGATCTCACATTCATGAACGAACAAAATACATCAAAATTGACTGACATATTTTCTGTGAAAAAAGTTTAATTAAGCATTAACCACCTCCTTCCAAATGCTTCCATCATTCAACTTACCAACGCATTCACAAAAGCACTCCCTCGATCACCATTATAGATCTTATTACTTAAGCTAGGTGTACACAATGTGTATAGTCCAACTTGTGGAGTCATGTTGAAACATGGACAAGATGATGATGAGACCTAGCTGAAGGCCAATCTTGGGCTTGCTCAACATTTCCTCTTAGGCCACAATTTGACCAAGTTGAGCTCATAGTTATACTTTTTTTCCTCTTTTTTCTGTCTGTTTTTCGTTTAGATGCTTAAGTTTGCTATAGATATTTTTCTTTTTTTTTTCTTTGCAAGATTGTAAATGTCATGCACAGACTTTTAGAAATTATTACTGTTATTTTGAGGGGGCGGTTGGTTCGTATAGGAAAATGATAATAGGAATGAGAATGAATATAGTAAGGAATAGGAATGGATATTATCACAATAATTATGATGGTTGGTTAGGAGGACGGAATGATTACCATACCCATTGATAATGCTTGGTTTGTAAAAAAATATTGAGAAATAAAAATTTATTATATTTTAATTTATTTATTTGTAATTAATTAATTACAACATATTAATTAATTAAAATATTTTAATTAATGAATGAATTATATTTTAATTAATTATATTATAACTAATTATTTATTTATTTTTAATTAATTATAATGTAATTAATTATTTTTTAATTAATTATAATGTAATTAATTAATTAATTATAATATTTTAATTAATTATATTTTAATTAATTAATTCCAATATTGAAATTAAAGAATGAATTATATTTAAATTAATTATATTGTAATTAATTAATTAATAATAATAATTAAAATAATAATATTGTAATTAATTAATTAAAAATAATATTTTAAATAGTAATATTGTAATTAATTATTTTGTAATTAATTATATTTTAATTAATTTTTAAATAGTAATATTGTAATTAATTATTTTGTAATTAATTATATTTTAATTAATTAATTAATTGCAAATTAATTAATTAAAATATAATTTATTCATTAATTAAAATATTGTAACCAATTTGAAAGCCAGATTAGCATCAAATGATGTAGCATTATAAGACATGAATTTTGGAAAAATTCAAGTGTTTGTGATGTCTTTAAGTATGTGAAATTCGTGGAGAATGGAGGAAGAAAGACTGTGCATGATCGTGGTCCTTATAGCACAATCATGGCTTGATTACTTGCCTTCTATCATGATCATAGCAAGGTACCCCACGATCGTAGGCATAGTTCTAGAATGATAATTTTTGTTTTTGTGTACTTGTTGAGCCAGCTAAGGAAAAGTCACTCTAAATTGGTGTATTTGGATTTGATTAAGGCTTGGAATGGATCTAGATTGTTACTTGATTAATTGGTTAAGAGCTTGATAAGTTTAGGTTGTTAATTGATGTCATAATTTAAAGAATGCATTGTTTTGGTGTCTATGTATCCAAATATGGACATTATGAGTTGTCAAAGGAATAAAGGTATTCTTATGAATGCAAATATGATCTTAAGGATATGAATAATGTGTATTAGGCATGAATGCATGAGCATTGAAGAACATGAGGTAATTGTGAATGAGAATTGGGAAATTGTATGTTTATACATTGCTAGAAAAGTTTGGTGAAGGAATGATTAATGAATTTGGAGTAAATCAAGCTTACTTAAGGTATAAACCTAATTGCTTACTAATTGTATACAAGCTATAATGTTTGAATGATCAAGAAATTTGAATAAGAATACATACCCGAAAAGTGAATTGAGCATGCATTGAAACATGACACATATACATGTGCATGATTGAATATTCATATGATCAAACAAATTAGTGATTTGTGAACTAGGTGTGTATTGCATGACGATATATGCGTAAGACAATCGTCAACATCCAGACATTACTGGAACATCGAGGCAATAGCTTTTCTGGAGCGTATTGTGAGTTAACTTAGATGTGTAAACTCAATTATATGTACTTCTGTATGAACTGAATGTTTAACCTGAAATATGTATACAGCTGATTGATAAATGTCAGACTTAGATCCGAGGAGCTTGAGATAAGGCATGAGTATACTGAAATGAAAGCATGGCATGTGAAATTATGCATCTCATCACGTTGAAATGCATGATTAGATAAAGGAGTTATAACTAGAGTGACCAAAGTGGGAAAAGAGCTTTGAGCTCAGGATTGTGAAGAGCCTCAGGCTCAAATAACATAGACTCAGTATCCACAACGGATACAAGCCAGAAATGATCTTGATGTACATAACGGATACGGGACAGTAAATTGGGTTGATAGGCACTTGGTCGCAACAAAATAAAAATGGGAATGGAAACACATATTCATTTTCATATACATCATTATATATATCATATGATTGATTTGAAACGTATTATTGAATTGTTTTGAAATAGTGAATTATAGTTAAAGTAAATGGATGATGTGATGTGATATGTAATGCTAACTTTCATGATATACTTGTGAAAGTATTATAAACTTGATGTATTTGCTGAATTATGATGAAATATTATGTGGTATTCAATACTGGATGGTATGATATACTTGTTGAATTGGGTTATATCTTGTTTTATGATCTGAATTGAGTGAATACATCGATGATGGTTTACTCACTGAATTCGCAAACTCATCAAAATTACAATGTTATTTTTAGGATCAAGGGAGTTCTAACTACTGAGATTATAGAATAAAAGTATAGTACTTGTGTTTTGGGGACAAGAATGGCTCAAAGGTCTGATCAGCTGAATCTAAGGAGTCTAGATAGAAGTCTTATATATTAGCATAACATTTCATGTTATATTTTTGGTACTGAGGTTAAACTAAAACAAATGTTTTGTAATGTATATATGGATTGTGAATTGTAATGATATATGTGACTTTCATGTTTGTGAATGAAATGGGAACATATGAACTTTTAGAATGCCTATGATATGTTTGATGCTTTTAATGAGCTAGTTAATTGTCCTAATGTGCCATTTTTATAGTCAAATATCCTCTGGTATGTTCGGGCATATACTCTATGGGAGTGGTATGTTACATGTATGATAGGGACCCCATATATTAACAGAATAAGATCAAACATGAAATTGGGATTGATTCACTAGAATAAAAGTGTAACTTCCTTTGTTTAGTAAAATGAAAAATATCACATTATTTTGTGAATTGAAATGTTAATAGAGGGAATCTATCTTAGGTAGGACTTGTAGTCTTTGATTAAGAGGTGTCATAGTCTTATATGACTAGGTTGTCTTAATGTGAAGAAACACTACAAGGTAGAGGCCTAGGATCTTGAGTTGGTGGAGAGAGATAGTATAAGCCATTGAATTTTTCAATAAAGCCAATCATCTTCAATGACTTGGTATCCTGAATCTGACATAAGTCATGGGTAAAGGTTAGTTGACAATGTTCAGAGCTAGTGAGTTTGCTAATTGAAATCAAATTAGAATAAAAGATAGGTATGAAAAGCTTATTAGTGAGAGAGAGTGAAGAAATGTTGACAATTCCAACTTGTGTGACAAAAAAAATATCCATTTAGTAGTGTATAATTAAAGCATCCAATGTTTTATAGGTTGTAAAATAATCTAAGGAATAGTTGATTTGATTTATGGATCCAAAATCAAATGTCCATATGGATGACCATAAAACAGAAGATGAAACAAGTTTGATTGTATCCCTTTGAACAATTGAAATTATATTGATTTAGGAATTGATAGTTGGTTTGCCTTTTGAATCCCCTTCTTTGTACAGATCAGCATTAACTAGACAATATTCTATAGTGAGGTTGTACCTTAAAATATTCTGGGATGGTTCCTTAGTAAGTGAGTAAGCATCCACTTTAAAAGGGGAATTATCTAAGTCAATGTCCACTTTATTAATTGCTTTGATATGTTTTGAGTGGTGTCTTTAGTGATGTAAGTATTTTAGGACCACGTGAGAGGTTGGGAGAGAATCCATGATTACGATAACATTTTGCCTCTATGTGACCATTGTTTCCATAAAAAGTGCATACAAATTTGTTGTTTTGTTAGTAGCTCTTTTTGGGGTTTGATTTGGTGTAAAAAGCTTAGGGTTCAATGGTAGGTAAGGAAAGTGAATGTTATAGAGAATTTAGTTGCCTCTCATGCTGAGCAACTATACAAAAATCCTTTTAATGTTAGGTAGCTAACCTATAACACTACAAGAAAAGTAGGAATTAGCGACGGAAAATTACCGATGGAAAATAAAGCATAGCAAATTAACGACGGAAATCTATTTCCGTAGCTAAAATTGACATAAAAAAAATCATTTAGCGACGGTTATAATTTTCGTTGCTAAAAATGGAGGAAAATCGTCCCAGCAAAAGTAGCGACGGGCTTTAGGGATGGTAAAAGTTTCCGTCGTTAATTGCACCGAAATTAGCGACGGAAAACCTATTTCCATCTCTAAAATCGACGTGAAAAAATTTTGTTTAGCGACGGATAAAATTTCCGTCACTATAAATGGAGGGAAAACGTCCCACCAAAATTAGCGACGGACTTTAGGGATGGTAAAAGTTTCCGTCGGTAATTATACTAAATGTATAATAAAATTTAAAAGCGGGAATTAAAGGCAGTAAAATAAAATTTAAAATTTTCAACGGAAATTTCCGTCTCTAAATCACGTTTAAAACACCCAAACACCCCCTTCCCCCCCCCCCCCCACTCTAGTTCATCTTTTTCGTTTCTTCTTTTGCGCTCTTCGATCTTCTTCCTCCTCCGGTGACTTCCTCTCCCATCTGGTTAGTCCTCTTCTTTCTTGCTTTTTTTTTCTCCAATTTCTTTATTACTCTTTCTTAGTGGGTTTTTGATTGTCATATATAGTATTGATTTATGTGTTCAATTCTTTTTGTTGTTGAAGAAGAAATGATTATTGTTGAAGAAATCCCATAAGATCCAGTATAGGGAAGCTCTCTGAATACTCTACTGAATCCTGGTTAGTCTGCGTCTTCAATTTTTCTGTCAGCTCTACTCATCTCTATGTTAGTTTATAGGCATTTCTTTGATCTGGAATTTTGCTTCTTGTATAATTCTTGTAAGTCTATTAAGGCTATAGAAGATATTTCTTAATGCAATATTCCCACGAGCCATTTTGCCTAATTTGTTTTGAGGGAAATGTATAATCGTTAGGAACTTTCTATTTGACAACTTTAGATTCAATTGTGTTTTAGGGGAATCGGAGCTATAGAAGCGTTAAGCAAACAGTAAATAGACTAGAGGAGGCCTCCTCTCTTGTAGAGGCTCTAAGAGAGAGATGTTGTTGAAAAGATGGTTGGTTGTGCTCAAAGAGGTTGAGAAATTTGTGACTATTTTTGCCGAAGATAAAAGGAAAAGTCTTGAAGAACACCTAGTCAACGATGATGGGGACTCTTTTTTCAATTTTTAATTTTATTTACAGATGGAATTTTATTTTCCATAGGTAAAATGATCGATATTTACCGACGGATTCCATCGGAAAATTTACCGACAGAATATTTAGATCCGTCGGTAATTTTATCGACAGCCGTTTTAACGACGTCATTGGCCGTTGGTAATTGCCGTCGCTATTTTACATTACCGACGGAATTCAAATATGTTCCGTCGGTAATTTTCGTCGCTAAACGCCCTATTTCTTGTAGTGTAAGCATAATATATGACTTTAAAGTGGAATAGGATTCATTTAAACCCATGAGAAATTTGATGACACAGTCACCATCCTGATAGGATTGGATAATAGACAAAAGATCATATAAACATTTTGGTTCACATTTGCATCTAAGAATAGATCTAAGGTTGAAGAATTCATCCCATAACATTTTTAGGTAGGTTTATTAATCTGAGACTAGGGGTGTACCTTGGTGAAAGTTGTAGATTTCTTTTTGTAGGTCAAGATCCAAAATGAATTAGCCTAAGAGTACTAACCCTCTAATTCCTTCCACACGTCAATATTAGAGTTAAACCATATCACACTTTATGTAATATGAGTGACCATGATAAAACCATTGTGTTACACCTTTCCAAGTACACAAATAAAGGGTCATCTCTTGGAGACATTATGATGGTTCCATCATTAAACTTAAGGTTTTTTTTACATTAATCCCATATGTAGGTGGCCCATGAATGATAGTTGGTACTAATTAAGGAAAAAGACTAGAACGAGTGAGGAATTTTCATTAGGATGAAGGTAGTATGGGGTAACTGGGTGGTCTTCTTGTTTGAGAGTGTTTTTGGTTATGTGGTTGATTTTGATAAGCTTGATTAGTAGCAATACTAGTGTAAAAGGATCCTGACATGGTGAAGAAAAAGAAGGACATAAGGACAAACTATAGGAGTTGAAAGGGATACAACAACACATGCTAAAGGTAGCTGAGAACGTAAAAAAAATGAAGCCACTATAGAAAGGTACAGATTTGACAATGCTCGTATATTGCGACAAAATTTAAAATGTAAATATTATTTTTGGCTACATTTTCACTGAATAGCGACACCCTATTTATAAGCTCTTTGTACAAGGCTATAACAAATAGTTATAACCATATTTAAGAATTTTGAAATGGCTTCAACAATTTCTAGAAGCATATACAAGGCTATAACAAATAGTTATAACCATATTTAAGAATTTTGAAATGGCTTCAACAATTTCTAGAAGCATATACA
>JAOSBM010000001.1:12054095-12075624 GCA_027568955.1 Erythroxylum tenue
TACAAGGCTATAACAAATAGTTATAACCATATTTAAGAATTTTGAAATGGCTTCAACAATTTCTAGAAGCATATACATTACTTTTTTAGCCTTGCAAAGAATGAAAGAAAAATATCTATAACAAACCTAATCAACTGAAACGAAAAATAAAACAAAAAAGAAGATGAAAAAATAGAACTATGGGCTCAATTCAATTAAAATGTGGCATAATAGGAAATGTTGAGCGAGCCTAAGATTGGCCTTCAGATAGGTATTATCATCATCTTGTCCCTGCTTCAACATGCCCCTACAAGCTGGACTATACATATTGTGTACACCTAACTTGAGTAACAAAGTCTGAAATGTCATTTGAGAGAGAACTTTTATGAATACCTTAATAACCTGAGCATTGGAAGCAGCTGGAAATAGGTAGACGACACCTTACTAAACTTTTTCATGGACAATATGACATTCAATTTTGTTGTGCTTCATTTATTCATGAAAAATGGAGGTTTTTACAATATGAATGGTTGTTTTGTTGTGATGGTGAAGATAAGCTGCTTGAGGATGCTCAATTCTAAGATCTCGAAGAAGATACAAGAGCCATTATAGCTCAGATATGGTGGTGGAAAAAGCTTGATATTCAGTTTTAGAAGAACTCTTAGAGATGATTGGCAACTTCTTAGATTTCCAAGAGACCAATGAAGCGCCTAAGAAAATATAATAATTAGTGATAGATTTACGAGTGTTAGAGCAAGTAGCCCAATTTATCAGAAAATGCCTGAAGCTAAAGAGGTAAGTTATCACAAAGCGATACACATAAAACTAAAGAACCTTTAGAATAGTAGAGAATTCATTGTGTTGCTTGCATGAGTTGTTTGGTTGGTTTGTTCAAGAATTGATGGAGTTGTTGCACTGTAAAGTATATGTCAAGCCAAGTTGTTGTCAGGTAAATGAGCTAGCTAGTTAAACAATAATAAGTTATAGTGTTAGAAATAGGTTCACTTTTAGTACCTAATCTTGTATTTGAAGTCATAGGAGTTGAGATCAGTATAGAGTGCAAGAACCCTATTTCTTAAAGCAAATCTACTATCTACTTGCCCTAATAGAGATTATAATAAAGGACAAGCTTTCCAAGTCAAGACCCAAGAAATACTTAGTTGGTATGAGGTCTTTGATTTTGTAGGTATTATCTAGATATTGCTTAGTAGACTCAATGAGTTCAAGGTAGTTACCTACTAGTAGTACACCATCAACATATACCAATAGGATGATGAAGTGGCCATATTATGTCTTTGTGAGTGCATTGAGTGATCTGAATTTTATTATAAGAAACCATTAAAAATCAAAGTTAAACTGAGTTTAGAATTGCACTACCTACCAAAGAGACTCTTCTTAAGGTGACAAACCATATTGGATGTGGCAATTCTAGTCTAGGAGGAGGTTTTATGTACACATCTTTATGTATATCTCCATGTAAGAATAAGTTACTGATGTCTAACTAGGGTAAATGCTAGTTCTCTAAAGCTACAAGTGTTAGCAAGACTTTGATGGTGGTTGTTTTTACCAATGGGAAAAGTGTTTCTGTGTAGTCCAATTGATATGTAGTTATTAGAATATACATTTAGTGTAAAACATATAGTGATTAATGTATGAAATGCTTAAGATGTTCACTTTAGTTCATATTTGGTTTTAGGTACAATTTGAAAGTGAAAGACTTAAAGTGAGTCAAAAACATAATTTTTTAGTCGTCTTCCTAAGATTCACACTCATTTGTCTCCATGGAGCAAGAAGAAGAAAGATTTAAAGAAAAGCAGACAAGAAAATGCATAAAAATGAAAAGTACATGTTGTAGAAAAATGGCTCACGGCTGACACATCCATATCATTGTCTTTTGTTTATTTGTGACCTTTATAACATGTGCATCCTAACTTTGATTTGATTTTCTATTTAAGACCAAATTTTTATCACATGCATTAACATGAAAATGATATAGGCATTCTTTCTTTTATAAACTACATTAGCCAAATAGCCTACCCATTGACATGAATTTTTCTTTGTTAAACCCCCTTGATCTTTATTATCCTTTCTTTTCGAGCTAACTATATTACATGCCTTAAACCTAACCAATTTTCCTACCCAAGCCTTAAAGCTAGTGGAGCATTTATTAATTATTAATGATTGTGGATGTACAAAATTCTAAGTATATATGGGTTAGGTATATTTGTCAAAATGTCATATTATGAATTCCATTGTAGTTGTAGCTTCTTTCAATTTCTATTAAAAAAAGAAAGAGAAAGAAGAAAAAGAGAAAATAAAAAGAAAAAAGAAAAGGAAAAGAAAAGGAAAAAGAAAAAGAAAAAGAAAAGAAAAGAAAAAATGTTTAAAAGTATGAAAGAGGAAATGCATTTGTTTTTGAAAAGTTATTCAGTATTAGTTTATCCTCCTAAAGTTGTATGGAATGGTTGATTTGAGTATAATGCATATAAGGTAGGTGTTTTTTAGAAGGATCACTATTTATGGTTATAATGTATTGTTTGTTATCAATTGTGTGAGTGATTCCTTCTAATTCCTTATGCTTTATGTGGTTTGTGGTCTGAGAGCTTGAATTTAAGTTGTGAAACATTATTTTATATTCATTATAACTGATGGTACTTAGTTTTGAATGAATGTTAGTTTTTGTGCTTGATGTCATATTAAATGTTTCTCTTGCTTCAGTAGCTTTGATGGATTTTATGTTACATTACCTAAATACATCTCACCTTACCCTTGCCCACATTACAACCTGAAAAAGTCCTTTGATTCACGATTATGCATGTGAATCTTAGTGGTGGAGAAATGAAATGATATGCAAAGTTATGGAATGTCTTGATCATGAATGGTGTTTGAGTGTACCTATGAATATATCCTATTTAAACACATATTTTCCAAGTCTACCTCTAGATTGCTCAGTTTCTAAAGGTAATGATTGTTGATTGATCAAGAATAGAAGCGTTGTATGTTGAGATCATGCTATGGTTTCGGAAGTTATTCCTCTTTACTTATAACTATCTATTCTTAGGAAATATGAAAAATGAGTAAATTTTTTAGGTTGTCGCTTTGATTTTGAGGTTTTACTTGAGGACGATCCAAAGCTAAATATGGGGGAAATTGATACGTGCTTAATTGATTATACATTTTTTTCACAACACTTAGTGATTAACGCTATGAAATGCTTAAAACATTCATTTTAGTGCATATTTGGTTTTAGGTACAATTCTGAAGTGAACGAGCTAAAGTGAGTCGAAAGTACAATATTTGAGTCGTCTTCCTAAGATTCACACTCATTTGTCTCCATGGAGCAAGAAGAAGAAGGATTAAAAGAAGAGGAGACAAGAAAATGCATAAAAATGAAAAGTACATGTTGCAGAAAAATGTCTCGCAGCCATGAAAATTTTATTATGGCCATGACCACCATTGTCACACCCATGACTCATTTTGCATGGGCGTGATGCATGGGTGTGACACCCATGTCACGCCCATGCAAACGAGGTTCATAGCCGTGAGCCTCAACTAAGGCATTCACAACCATGATCAATATAGTGACACCCGTGACTTGGGACAACTGTCCCTAAACTCTACTTTTCAGTATAAAAACATCATTTTGATGACAGAAAGATATGAATAGTTTCATGAATCGTTTCGTTAGAATGAAAAAGAGAAGAGGCAAAGCTCTATTCCTTTAGAAACCCATAGAGGGCTAGGCTTCCTAACGTTAGTTCAGAGGTGATATCGGAGTTGAAGAACCCGATTAAGATTCTCTCTATTATGTTTTTTGTTCTTTCTCTCTTAGGAATTGATTATATTATCTTGTGTTTATTGAATTGGATATTGTGTAAGAATGAATTAATGCTCTTTTTGATTGTTTTTATGTATGAACCTATTGCTAAAATCGAAGTCAATACGTAATCGTTGTGTTTTTTATTCATTTATAACAACTAATGGTTTTTAATCATTAAGGATGACATAGCTTAAGTTAAACCCGAGCTTATCTAATTGTTGTATTAATTTGTTTTCCTAACTCGTAATGCGATTTTCCAATTACATCTAGAGAGTTTGTTCTAGGTTGTTCGATAGTTTGGTTTAATTAACGAGCTCTTCTTAATTAAACACGACCTAAGGGTTAACAGAGCTTATTGTTAACCTACGATTAATAGTTTAGTAACCTTATGACCACTTATGATCCCCAAAATGAGGCTTTAGATATTATTTCTCTTATTATCCATTATGTTGTTGAGTAAAAGAAATTCAAAAACATTACATAGATAAATTAGCTAAACCTAAAGTTAAACCTAAATTAAAAAAAGGTAATACATCTAAACATCTCAAAGAACTCGGTCATATAAGTGGAATGAGGAGTCTTGGGGATGTTATAAAGAGTATGAGATATTTCTTCTATAAAGGAAATATTATAAGAAATGGTACTTATAAAGAGTATGAGATATTTCTTCTATAAAGGAAATATTATAAGAAATGGCACTATATAAAATACAAAGTATGGAAAGAAAAAGCATGAACAGTTTGGTAATAAATTGTTGACTATTATTACTCATGAATGTATTGTTGTAATAGACAAATCAAGTTCCTTCTAACTGGACAATGGAGCTCCTAATGATATTGTTTCCATGATGCATAGGCTCATGTCAAAGAGAGGGCCAATAAATTGATAATTATCAATAATAAAGATGTCGATGTAGATTTTCTAAGAGTTATTTGTTTGAATTTTGATACATGATTTAAAATTATTTTGCATGGCACATTCTATGTATTTTCTTTCAAACAGAATTTGATTTATGTATTTTTTTCATAAAGAAGGCTATAATTTTATAATAAAAGAATCTAGTGTAAATTTGTCTTTTAATGTAAAACATGTTGGTATAACATTTTTATCATATGGTTTATACATGATAAGTTTGACTTTTGATGATATGTATGATTTTTCATATATTTTTTAATATGTTATTACCAAAAGACCATTAATAAAGGAAAATTCCTTTACATAATAGTATAAAACATTAAGCCACATTTCTAAGAAAAGAGTTAAAAGATTGATAGAGAAAATATTATTCTAATTGTTAATCTTAATAAATAGAAAACATGTGTCAACTTTATAGAGGCAAGTTGACCAAATTAAAGAAAAGTGGTTAACTTATTGCTCTAATCTTCTTGAAATAATTAATATTGATATTTTTTAATTATATGTACCCATTATTTAGGATTCCATATATTTTCAAACTTTCATTGATGATCATTCTCAATTTAGGTATGTGTTAAAGAAATGGATGAAGTTTCTGTCAAATTTAATATCTTTAAGACAAAAGTTGATAATCGATTGTAAAAATTAATTAAGATTGGTAATTCTAATCATAATGGTGAGTATTTAAAAAAAATATTTTTATACAATAAAAAAATTTATTTTTAAATATCTGGAATCTTATGGAATATATAGCTCAATTTACTATGTCAGGTAGTCGTAAACATAATGATTGGTTAAAAGGCATAATCATACCCTAAAGGATATAATGAGTAGTATATAAAAAAGATGAACATTTCAAAATAACTTTGGGTGATACTATTAATATTGCCTTATGCATTGTAAGTAGAGTTTTAAGAAAATCAATATATATAACACCTTTTGAGTTACAAAAAAGTTAGAAGCCAAATCTCACTCGCCTTGAAGTTTAGAGTTACAAAAAAGTTTAAAGTACTTAGATTTATAGAAATACCATTCTCCAAATGTATAGAAGATGTAAATTTAAAATTAGTGGTAAATTTTCACATTTTCTTTTTTATTTTTTTATTTTTATACATGCCTTAAATTTTGGTATAAACTAAAATTTAAAGAGCTAGTTGGTACCGAATAGGGACATGAGATTAGCATTGGGTTTGTATGTTTCAAAGCAATTGAGAAGTCAAAAGTAGACTAGCACTAGTTTCAATAATGGAATAAGTGCCAGACTCATACTATAACATTTGAGGACATACAAAATAGAGTTTTAATATCCCTAGGAATATATTGTAATATTGGTAGTTTTCATACTATTCTCCTTATATTGTCCTCTTATGGTTATAAAAACAAATCTATTTCCTTGCCTATGTATATAGGTCATATATTAGTTGAACCATGTAAATTAAGTGTTTTTTTAATTTAGTCTCTTCATATATAGCTTCTGCTTATGCAATAATTAGTAATTGTGCCTAAGGTTTATTGTCAAGATGGCTTTCGTAAGTTTAGTATTAAGTAATTCAATAGATTAAATGATTTCACTCTATGGAAAGTGAAGATGAGGGTAGTTATTATTTAGTATGGATATGCAATAGTGTTGGAAGGAGAAGATAAATTGTCAAAGAATTTGGGGACATTAAAAGGAAAGAGGTTTTTAAAAAGGTGCACTTCGTTATACGTTTAAGTTTGGGTGATGAAGTCTTGAGAGAGGTAGTTAATGAAACAATTGTTGCATTATCATGGAAACAACTTGAAAGTAAGTATTAGAAGAGATCCTTAACAATTCATTTATGTTAAGAGAAACATTTGTATACCTTGAGGATAAAAGAAAGTGCAAAGGAAAAAAGATTACAGTAGTAATATTAATTACATCATCTTAGGTTTATAAGGTATTGGGGTTAAATTTGATGATGAGGATAAAGTCATAATCTTTTTGTGTTCCTTACCTAATTTATATGAAAACATTGTTAATACAGTGACAAATTTTGTTAGTGACGTGAAGGATGCTATATATCCAAAAGAATTTAAGAAAAAGGTCTCTTGCATATATAAAGAAAAATTAAATGTGGGTATGGTTATTAACATTGGTAGGAACAAGGAATGGGATTTTGAAAATAGGAGAATGTTATGAACTAAATTGAAGGCTAAAGTTAATTGACGCTTTAACTATAAAGGAAATTGACACTTTAAAAGGGACCATCTACAATAAAAGAATAGAAATGAGAAAAAGGAAATAGATAGAAAAACATGTTTTATTGTAGTATAAGAAAGCTTCGATAGAGAGAATGAAAGAGGCAGTGATGTTATGACTATAACTAATTTTGATTTTACAAATTGGTAGGTGGTGGACATTGATGCATCTTTTCATATGACATTCAATAAAAAATAACTATGTTTTTTTAAAGAATGGAATGGTATTAATAGATTGGATAATTATGTAAAGCATGATGTAAAATGTAGTGGTTAAATATAGATTAGAATGCATGATGGAATTGCTAGAACATTGGATGTCTAGTATGTTCATGAGCTTTAGAAGAATATGATTTTCAGAAGTACTCTTAATAGTCAAAAGTATAAGTCTTGTGGTGGTGATGGGCAGCTCAAGGTGTTAAAGGGTTCCATCACTGTAACAAAATAAAAATTACATGATGGAATTTATATCTTAATAGGCAAAATAGTGATGGGATTAATGGTTATATCTCAATCATCAAGGTAAAATTATGATATTATAAAGTTATGACATTGTAGTTTAGTTCATATGAGTGAGCAAGGCCTCAAGCTATTGATTAAGAAATGGTTATTAGATTGAGTTATAACTAGGAAGATGAAGTTTTATGAGTCTTGTGTTCTTGATAAGTGTTGTAGGGTCAAATTTAGTTCTGGTAAGCATACTTCTACTAGCATCCTTGATTATATTCATTCAGATTTAAAGAGTCATGATTTGGTTCAATCCTATAAATGATGTAATTACTTTGTCACATTTATTGATGATTACTCAAGAAAAGTTTGGGTGTATTTTCTGAAATGGAAGGATGAAGTACTTACAAAATTTAAAATGTGGAGGAAATTGATTAAAAAGCATACTAGAAGATAAGTCAAAACACTCATAACTAATAATGAGTTGGAATTTTGCAATAAGACATTCGATGAGTTCTAAAAGAAGTAATATATAGTGAGGCACTGTAATGTGCACCACACTATATCAAAATGGAGTTATAGAATGAATGAACCAAATACTCACACAATGTGATTGATACAAGTGGTCAAATGCTATACTTTTGAAACATTTTTTAGTTGAGGTCATTAGCACTATTGCTTATATGGAGAATAGATATCCATCAATTGTAATAGATTTTATAACTCCTCAAGAAGTATAGTACTGTACTCCTTCTGATTATTTTAGCATGTAGATATTTAGTTGCCTTGTTGATGCTCATGTTAATGATGATAAAATGGAGTATATGATGATGAAATGAATATTTCTAAGATATTATGTCGAAGTTAAAAGGTGTAGATTATGGTGTACTGAAAAAGAAAGAACTACAAGGTATATTATTAATAGAGATGTTACCTTTGAATAATATACTATGATTAATTAGAGGAAAGGGCTCGATAATCTTACAAGAAAAAAGGATCAAGGTTTTGACCGGATGATGGAGTTTGAAATTAAAATTTTAATATAGTGAAATTTTAGTCCACGAATGTATATGAGGAGCAATCAAGAAGTGTACCAACAAGGAGGACAAGGAGAGATAATTATGAGACTTACTAGGCATTTAGCTTATATGGATGTTGCTAAAAGTAATCCATAACATATGCCTAAGAAGTAGCTGAAATCATAGATTATGGTGAACCACATACTTATAGAGATGTAGTAGATAGTAAAGAAGTAGTAGAATGCTCGGTTGGCATGAATGAGGAGAAGCAGTCTTTAAAAATAAAAAGAGACATAAGAACTTATAATTGTATTTAAGGATGTAAAAGCAGTGGGATGCAAATAGGTCTTTAAAAAGAAAGAAAGTATCTCTAAAGTTGAGCTAACTAGCTTCAAGGTATTGTTAATGGCACAGGTTTTTCACATAGGAGAAAATTGATTACCGTAATGTAGTCTCAACATTTATGAAGCATAAAACCATAAGAATCCTTTTAGCCATGGTAAGCACATCCAATCTAGAGTTAAAGCAACTTGATAAGAAAATTGAATTTTAAAATGGAAATTTAAAAGAACATGTTTATATGTCACAACCAGAAGGGTCTCTTCACTATGAGTAGAAAGACTATAAATGTTTGTTAAAGAAACCCTATATAGGTTGAAATAGTCATCAAGGCAATGGTACAAGAGGTTTGATGCATTCATATTGTGTTATAGTTTTGTTTAAAATTATTTTGATAATTATGTTTACTTTCGGAAGATATCAGATGGTTTATGGATCTGTCTTTTTCTATACGTTGATGTCATGTTAACTGCAACTAAAAATAAGTCTAAAATTAACAACCTAAAGAGCATCTTGAGTAGTGAGTTTGAGATGAAGGATTTGGGTGCAATAAAGAAAATTTTAGGCATAGATATTTGAAGGGATAGAAAAGGTGACTACTATACTTGTCACAACAAATGTACAATGAAAAGATTCTATAGTCTTTTTAAATGGATCAGTTAAAGTTGGTTTGAATCTTTTGGCAACACATTTTAAAATTAATATTGGTGACTTAGAGAAGGATTATATAAAGCAAGCTTCATACTTGAGTGTAGTTAGGATTATGATATATTTCATGATTTGTATGAGACAGATCCAGTACATACTATTAATGTGGTAAATAGGTTTATGATAATCTAGGAAAGGCTTATTGGGAAGCTATTAAGTGGATTATGCAATACTTAAAACATATTGATAATATTTGATGGTTTTGATGACACAACTAGAAATATTATTAGTTATACCAACTCTAATTATAAAGGATATCTTTTAAGAGGAGATTATTGACTTGTTATATCTTTACTTTATTTGTACATGCAATTAGTTGAAAATTATCACTTTAGTTGACAATTGCTTTATCTACATCATAAGTAGAATACATGTCATTAATGAAAGGGTTTAAAGAAGGGATGTAGTATATAGTCTTGTTGATAGTTTGTTGTGGAAAAACTCTATTGTTTACTGTGATAATTAGAGTGCATTAATTTTAGCTAAAAGTCATGTCTATCATGAGAGATTAAAGCATACTGATTTAAAATTAAATTTTATTCAAAATATCATTGAGGATAAGGTATTTTCTATACAGTAAATAGTGACAAATGGTAACCCAGTAAATATCTTGACAAAGTTTTAAACTGTACAAAAAGGTTTAAACATAACTTGGATTTAATGAACGTTCATATAATTTAAAGCCCTTAATGACATATATGGCTGGTGGAATTCTTAGTTAGATATTAGATAATTCAAGTCAAGGTAAAGAATTGTGAGATATGTCTTGAATTTTGATGGAGAGCGAAATTTTAGAAACTAACTATTGCCAAATAAGGACAAGTGATAGGTATAAAACTTAGTATGTTTTCTAGAAGTTTAAGAGTGTTTCTAAGTGATTTCTTAGATGATAACTATGTGTTTAGGACTCAGAATTGTGTTCTTGTCAATATTTTTATGTGTTTTAATTGTTCGATTATTTTAGAGCAATGATTTAATCTAAATTTTTAAAGGGTTGTTTGATGTGTTTATTAGTGAGTCGTCGTCGTCGTCATCAACACCCAGTTGAAGTCCAGTTAAGGCATGGGGTCTAGAGAGGTCTGATAGTATACAGCCTTATCCTTACCTAGTAAAGAGGTTATTTCCGATGGACCCACTTACAATGTGTCATGAAGATCTTACAAAATTATAAATGGATGTGCATACATATTTAAGAAATAAAGTAAAATAAATCAATCAATCAAATGAACATAAAGGATAAGAAAAACAGCTAAATACAAAATACAACACAATACAAATAAATACTAAAGAGAAATAAAAATTTTAATATTAAAAATAATAATGAGCAAGAGTAGTAAATATAACTTAAAATAACATACATTTAGAACATGTCTAAGATTAGCAATATTAAAGAGACCCGTACCGATCATGAAAGACCCATACAGAAATAACTTTGACCAAGCCTGTAAAAACCTTAATTAGCTACATAGGAACCAAACTAAGCTATACACCCTAGAAGTTACATACTACATAATAAATGCAAAGGACATAGGTTATTGTAACCTACAAGGAAGTGAATGGTGTTTGTTAGTGAGTGAAAATATGAAAAATTGAATAAAAGATGAAGAAGAATTTGAAAAATAGGAAGATGCACAATTGTGCATGATTTTGCACGATCGTGCATGACTAGTTGCATGAGAATAAGCCTCTTTCATGATTATGATAGAAATTTTGGATAGGATGCACAATCGTGCACAACTTTTCCAGCATGCAAAATTTTGTATTCTTAACATTTTGGGGCTATTTTTGGAACCAAAACAAGTGGGGAAACCTTAGAGGCCTTAAGAAGTATTTAAGGAAAAGCAAAAGACACAAAAAGGATGTCGGACATCATAAACAAGTAGATAAAAGTGGAGACTTTCAAGATCAACTCCATTTTTTCGAGAATTTCCAAATCAAGACTTAAAGTTATTTTCTTTCTTTTGTCTTCTTATATTTCATTTTCTTGGATGTTAATTTTGATTAATGGGATGTTGAACATGATTATGAATATCTAAATCTATATTAAGGATTATTCTTGAACTATTTCATTTAACTTTATTATTGTTGAACTCAATATATATTAATGAATTGTGTTATGCTTATACTTGAATAATAAATCAAGAGATTGAATCAGGTTATATATGTCAAAGTGCACAAAGAGAGATGATAATTTAATAGACCTACAAATATCATATTAATAAACAATTGAAGAGAGATCTTAATTGTGAGTTAATTACTCATTTGATTGCTTTAAATCTAATTAAGTAGTTAGGAGTAGTTTTGTGAATCAAGAAGTTACAATTATATTATTATCTATTTCAATTAGGATTACTTGATTAGATTTCGAGAGAGAACCTTAGGATATTTAGGATCAATCGTAATTGAATTAGCAAGATAAAAGGAATAACCCCTAAGTTTTCATCATTGATTAACTTCATTCTTATTGCTAGCTTCTCTTATTCAATCATTTATTTTTATTAGTTCATTTCAATTTCAGTTAATTTATTAATTCATTCAATTTTTTATTACCTTAGACAAAGTGCATTCAAGTTGTTAGGTGACTAATCAATCCTCATAGGAACGATATCTTTTATATTACGAGTTACGATTTGTATACATGCAGTAAAAAAAATTTACATATAAAACTATCAATAACATGGGGTCAACACTGGGCTCGTATGAGTTAAAGTGATTGAGAAGTTAGAAGTAGATCGAGGTTGATGTCAAGAGTGGGAAAGGCATCAGACTCGTTACACAAAATCTAAAGGTGCACTAAAATAAAGTTTTAATGCCCTTAGGAATTTATGAAAATAGAATTCTTTTGTCCTTGGAATTCTTATGTATAACTCTAATTAATCTAATCAATAATTTGATAGGAGTTGTATAAAGTTAAGGTAGTTTTCATATTATTCTCTTTATATTATCTTCTTACAGTAATAACATAAATCTATAGATAAATATGCCCACAGAAATATGTTCTTTAGATTAGAGAGGTGTTAATGATCTCTAAGAAATATAAGAAAGCTAGCACTCTCTTAAAAACTAGTTGGAACTTAATACGTGTGTAAGCACTAGAGTGTTTTAGTAACCTGATATTTTGGAGCTAGGATCTCGGGTTACCACCCTCTTTGTATAGATGAGAGTAATTTTTACCTTCACATAGTATTTTCATGACTCAACTTTTTAAGTCTCATGCTTAGTTTAACCATATATTTCTTTAATTTTTTTGGAAAATAATAATGAAACAAATCTTTCTCTTACCCTCATTTTTAGGTTACATGCGAGTTGATCGAACTATGTAAGGTTTATATTTTTGTTTCGTGTATTTCCTTCTTATATAACTTCTGTTTTTGCAACAATTTTTCTTTATTTTGATGATTTAATATATCTAGAGACTCACATTTTATTTAATCCCGTCATTTTCATTCCTTCTGAAGTTCGAGCAATGTTCATTTGCCTAAGGAGAAGTAAAAAAAGTCAAGTCATTAGTTTTAAACATAGCAATTTACGGTCTTAATATCATCCTAGAACAAAAGCAAATCATAGCTTTCATCGTAAATTCATTAGCTTTAAACGTAGCAATTTACAGTTTTGATGTCTTGCTGCTACAAAATAAAACCATAGCTTAATTTCATCATAAGATTTTCTACATCCAGTGTATCTGAATGTCCGATTCCACTTGCTTGACTCTCAGAAAGGAAGGCTTATTTATTCATGTTCTTCTCTACTCCGTACCTCAAACCATTTTTTCTAGTCTTAGCTCTAACGGAGGCATTTTGCTTACCTGGATAGTGTTTAAACTGAAAATATTAGATCTTACAGCATGCATTTTAAGAATACAAAATATGTTTACTTTTTCGGTATTGGCGTCCAGTCATTGTCAATGACAAATCATGATTGTACATTACCTGTATGGGAATTGATTTTGCTCGCCACAACCGTCAAATATATTAAAGTGGCTTTAGTATCATGATTAGTTTTTGCAACTTTTGATTCAGCAAAAGTGATTAAATAATAGCATGCTATTGAGTTTACCATCATTACAAGTTTGAACCATGGGCCCTTGGGAGGGGCAATTGATATTTCACCCGACCAACCAGTTACTCTCCTATTAACACCGAACACATAAATACGTATCCTTCCATATTCATCAATTGATGAAGCAATTAATTAATTTATATACTTTTTCCTAATTTATCGCCCGCGAATGAACTGGTTACGTAATAATTTTAAATTGTTTTAATTAAAATTAATGTTAGAGATATGATATATATCTACTTATTTTTGTTTTGATAATTTGTTTATTAATTGAACCTATAAGATATTAATTAGAAACTAATAGCTAATCATTAATCCTTATTTGACTTGAATTCAAAAATTATTGGGGATAATCTTCTAGTTGTGATAGAGTTTTATCTCTAATTGATGTATATCTTCGTAAGATGTGGTGTGGATTACGACCATGTGGTTGTTGGGGTAGTACTGGAATTTTAGTGGGTGTGCTTTAATTGAATTTTGAAATATAGCCGAGTGTGTGTGTGAGTTCTGTGTTGTGATACACGGTTGATTGATTTTTGGTTAAAATATGTGTGTCTTGTGTCGTATGGAATGATTGGAAGTTTTTGGTGTTGGAAGCTTGCGTGTGAAATATTTCGTGGTGTGTGTTGCAAGCTATTAATTAATCGTGTGAGAGTGAAGCCTTGATGTTCACGGTTTGGTATTGAGTTGTTGGAGTAACTCATAGTTGGACAGCTTCTGAGTATTACGTGTGGTTTTTCTAGCATGGGAGTTTATCGGTTTTGCATTCATTTGTCTAGGAGCTATTCACTCTAAACTTTCATCTCCTTGAGTGTTTCATAGCTGGGATGTCTTTAAGGATTGGGTGTGTCTTTTGTTGTGAACTACTTGTTGACTGAGCAGCTGTGACCTGATTTTGAAATTGGCGTGGATCAGCCTAATAGGTGGATACTTATTCAGATATATTTCAGAAAGTTGAACATATAGGGAAGACCTTTTATCTAAAGTGTATTGTTTTTTTCTTAGTTGATTGATCACTTAAGTTATTTTAATTAATTGTCTTTCATTAAGAGTAGTAGAGAAAAATCATCTGTTGAGGTTAACATGAGTCAGTCATGTTATCGGGTATGAAAATCTTTCACGGGAAGTGAGGTTGAGAGATAGTTTCAAGGATTAAGTAGTGTCGGCTTAGTAAAGCCTTGTGTAAATATATTATACTTTCATGAAAGTGATTAAACTGGGTGAAGGCCCCGCATACGTAAGAAAGGTGTGTCGAACTACGTTACCAAATTTCGGTGTTGATCTGTTTAATTTTGTATTTATTTTTCTGTTTTCATTTGGTCTAGAAAAGTTAACAGTTGTTAATACAGTTACTTTATATCTAGTAACCGACAAATATAGTTACAAGTAACTACAGCAGAACCTTACAAGTAATTGCGGTCAAATCGAAGTTTTTATGAAACTACTACACCCCTACGATTTTTTCAATTGATATCAGAGTGGGTCACCAAATTAGGACTTGGTATAGCAAGTTGGTGCAGATCCAAGTTTCGTAAACATGGCTACGAGAAAGGGTGCATCGATCACCAGGCCACTACTTTGGACGGCTCTAATTATACTGCATGAAAATCACAGATGAGAGTCTTCATCCAAGCACAAGGAAGAAGAGCATGGAACTCGGTTTTAAATGGCTGAACATATCCAGTGATGACTGATGAAAGGGAGAAGCAGTGTTTAAAGATCCATCTAAATGCACAAGAGTCGAAGAAGAGAGGGCACTTGGAAACTCATAAGCAATGCATGCAATTTTCAGTGTTGTTGATGAAGGAGGCTTCTCAATGATATATGCCTGTGAGTTGACTAAAGAGGCGTGGAATACTTTGTAGATTATTCATGAAGGATCCAAATTTATGATAGCGTCAAAACTTCAAATGTTAGCTGTAAGGTTTGAAGAACTAAAGATGAATGAAAATGAGACTATTGGGAATTTTCATGAAAGATTGCGCAATATAACGAATCAGGCACATCAACTCGGGAAGAAATATTAAAATCTGAAACTAGTCTAGAATACGTTGAGATCATTACCTCTAAGATTTATTCCGAAAATTATAGCAATCAAGGAGGCTCATGAAATCAATGACTTGTCATTGGAGAAGGTAATTGGAATTCTTACCAATTTCGAAATAAATTTGTTAAGGGACAAAAAAGAAAAGAGTAAAGGATTGACATTACAAGCTGAAAATGAAAAAGGCATAAATGATGTAAAAGATGAATCTGATGAGAATGAGGATATGGAATTATTGACAAGAAATTTCAGCAAGTGGTTAAAGAAAGTGAAGAAGGATAAATATGAGTTTAGGCAAAATGGTGGGAGTTCATCGAACAACAACTTTAAACAACAATTCAAAAGTCAGAAGGGTGAAAGAAAAGCAAGGAGAATTCAATGCCATGAGTATCAGGGCTTCGGACATGTGAAAGAGGAATGTGCTAATACCTTGAAGAAGAGAAAAGGGAAATCTTTTACTAGCACTTGGAGTGGGAATGAATCCGAAAGTGAATATGCTAGTGAAGAAGAAACTAAGAAGGAAGTAACTTAAGACAAAAAAAAGGGGGAAAATTAGAAAATTTTGAGAAAAATGGAAACAAATCAGGTCAAGGTTCAATATCAGATTATGATAGTGATGAAAGTGGTTCAGATGATAAAAGAAATAATATTTATGAGGCTTATGAGGTGATGTATGAAAAATGGGTGAAAACATGTAGAAAGAATGAAATGTTGAAGGAAGAAAACTTCTCAATGAAGAACATTATCCAAGATTTAGAGAAGAAATTGATGGTAGCTTTAAACGAGCTTGGTAAAGCCAGACTAAAGTTAGCAAGTATCGAAAAGGGTTTGAGAATACTGAATGGAGGCACAAAAAAGTTAAAAATTTGATTGAAATTGGTAAGGTTAAAGGGGATCTTCAAGGCATTGGTTACAAAGGAGAGCGCTCTAAGGTGAATGATGAGAAAATTGATATATCTAGATCTGTCTAAGAAGAAACATTGAGGAAGAATTGAAGATTTGTTCCCACATGTCATTTTTGGGAATTATCGGGCACACAAGACCAAAATGCTACCAGTTACTGCAAATGTTGTTTTAAAGAAGCCAAAACCGAAGTAACCTATATCACTCATATAAATTTCAGAATCAACCTTTAGTGTCGAAATCCACTTGGGATAGAAAGGTTCAAGGATAAGCACAAAGACGTAGTGATGGGAAAATAAGAAATTGTTTAAATTCACAGTTATTTACTGCTTTTGAAGAAACTGTTCAGACTGAGGATAAGTTACTTACTTCAGATGAAGAAATCAACCAGACAATTGATGATCGAGATAATGCGACGAGGAATAAGCCAAGGTTTGAATTTCTTCGAGAGGCGCAGGGAATGTGAGCTTTACATTTTTGAAGTATAGTTTGATGTTATTTATAAAAAGAACAAAAAAACAAAAAAAAAAGGTTAAAAGGAGTTATCATTTAGGCTTTCTGAGTTTTTGTTTTATAGCCTTTCTAAGGTTCAGTTGATTAATGCATACATGAGGTTATGCTTGATGATGGAGTTTTTTTTAACTTAATGAGTTGTATGCGAGTGGCTTTGATGCGTGTAATAATACTTTGGCGAGTGTTTTGACTTGTGGTAAATTGTCATTTTGGCATACTTATGATGCTTCCGCTGCACCTATTGCTGATTTTTTTTGTTTCTTTATTCATTGAGATTGATCGCATTAAAGGTATTCTTGTTTTGACATTATTTTGTCCCAAGGGGGAGACATCAGATTATTTTTGGAGACTGTTTCATTCAGGGGGAGATTTCAAGGTATATGTGTGACTATTCGTATTGCTTTTTGACATTTTTTATCCCAAAGGGGAGAAATTAGGATGATTAGATAATTGTGATGTTCTTTGGAACTTGATGTTGGATTAAGGGTTAGCATATACCACTTGAACCGTGAATGTGTGAACTTGATACTTATATGTCCAATTATGTTATTTAGGCGGAGTTTCTTATTTGTGACAAATAATGCCAAAAAGGGAGAGATTGTTAGATATGTGATATATATCTACTTACTTTTAGTTCGGCATTTTGTTTATTAATTGGACCTATAAGATATTAATTAGACATTGATAGCTAAGCACTAATCCTTATTTGACTTGGATTCAAAAAGCTATTAGAGATAATCTTTTAGTTGTGATAGAGTTTTATCTTTAATTGATGTGTATCTTGGTAAGATGTGTGCATTATGACAGTGTGGTTGTTGTTGGGGTAGTGCTGGAATTTTGGTGGGTGTGCGTTAATTGAATTTTGGAAATATAGCCGAATATGTGCGTGAGTTCTGTGTTGGTGATACACGGTTGATTGATTTTTGGTTGAAATATGTGTGTCTTATGCTATATGGAGTGATTGGAAATTCTTTGTGTTGGAAGCTTGCGTGTGAAATATTTGGTGGTGTGTGTTGCAAGCTGTTAATTAATCATGTGGGAGTGAAGCCTTGATGTTCACGGTTTGGTATTGAGTTGTTGGAGTTTCTCACGTTGAATGTTCATCTCCTTAAGTGTTTTCATAGCTGGGATGTCTTTAAGGATTGGGTGTGTCTTCTGTTGTGAACTATTTGATGACTGAACAGTTGTGAACTGATTTTGAAGTTGATGTGGGTCAGCCTAATAGGTGGACAATTATTCAGATATATTTCGGGAAGCTGAACCTATAAGAAAGTCCTTCTTTTATCTAAAGTATATTTTTATTCTTTTCTTAGTTGATTAATCACTTGAGTTATTTTAATTAATTATCTTTCATTAAAGTAGTAGAGAAAAATCCTCTGTTGAGGTTAACACGAGTCGGTCGTGTTATTAGGTGTAAAAATCTTTTACGGGAAATGAGGTTGAGAAATAGTTTCAAGGATTAAGTGATGTCGACTTAGTAAGGCTTGTGTAAATTTATTGTACTTTCGTGAAAGTGATTAAGCTGGGTAAGAGCCCTGCAGACGTTGACAAGGTGTGTCGAACTGCGTTACCAAATTTCGGTGATGGTCTGTTTAATTTCGTATTTATTTTTCTGTTTTCGTTTAGTACAGAAAATTAATAGTTGTTGATACAGTTACTTTATATCTAGTAACTGATAGATATAGTTACAAGTAACTGCGGCAGAACTTTACAAGTAACTGCAGTCAAATTGAAGTTTTTACGAAAGTACTACACCCTACGGTTTTTTCAATTAATAATTTTTTATCGTTTTTAGAGTTATTTTGTTGAGATGTTCTATTAACTTACTAGTAAAATAATTTCAATTGTTATTATTGGAACGAGTTTTCCATAAATACTAAAATCGCATGCAAGACTTGGGTTTAGGGTCTTTAATATCCTTTAGTATAAAGAACAACTTCGAATTTCTTCATATCCACAATGCTCCAAATAGCTAGAATATAATTGCAGATTGGTGTATGAAGGTTTGGCTTACAAACAAAATTAAGAGATGTTGCTTCTATGTGATGTTGACTTTTGTTATGGCAGCAATTTGTGATGAAAGAAACAAAAGAGTATTCTAGGCTATAGAGAAGAGTAAGAAGAATTTCCACAAAGAACAAATGTAGAAAATCATACTACATATCAACCTATTCAAAGACAAGTTTAATGGTATGAACTACATCGGTTAACTCATGGAAATTATAAATTCATAACCAGTTGAAAGATGACAATGTTTGCAATATGTAACTTAGCCTTGCAATTGTATGGTCATCTCCATTTCAAGAGTAGGCTCATCATAGTGTAGCAATTTGTTGTATTTTTTATTATTTTATTTGCCTTAAAGGCTTAATAGAATTCATTTTCTTTGAAAAAAACACAACTTTATATTGTTGTAATTGTGGTCATTGTAACAATCTTAAATAAGCAAATGGATTTAAACAGTAATAAAAAATTGTATTCCATAATGTGGACAAATGAAGTTAGATTTTTTAAGCACACTTTCCCATACATTAAGGTTATAGGATAAGAGAGAATTAATTTAAAGTTAGTTTTATTGTTGTCTTTTTTTTCCTTTGGTAAAAAATTACTGCACTTTAAATGACATGTTTATTATTTAATAGAATTGAATGTAGAGGCTCTTTTTTGAACTATAATTCTAACAACTTTATTTAAACCAATATCATGAGTATAGTTCAGTATCAACCAAAGAACGGTACTCAAAATGTTGATATTGTTCCGATTATGAATACCAATTGGTATCGGTCAATACTGAGTGGGACCAACTTATATCGGCTAGTACCAAATTACCGAAGAATTTTGGGGATTAAATAGCCATTTTAAAAAGTTATGGACCAAATTAAATAAAATAAACCCTATTAACACTAACCTTTCGTTCACTCTTCTTCATTATGTAACAAAAGTTACAAAACCCACTCAAACGCACTCACTTTCACTCTTTCAGTTTTCACATTCCTGCCCTACTTTAGTCTTCACGTGGTCGCCCTTCCAATCACCCATGCATGCCTACCATAGCCCTTCCAATCTCCCACTTATGCTCGCCGCTTCCTCCACATAAGCATGTGAGCAGTGATGGTGCCAACTTGACTATTGACTCTAATTAGCCAACCACTGACGGTGTGATGCTCATATGCTACTCTTCTATGTTTAGACCGTCCAATGAGTCCAATCATCCATTTCCCCACTCCCCGGTGCAGGTTGCAGAATCCATATTTGCATCTAGTTGAACCGATCTGAAACTTGGTTATGATTTGTTTGATTTTTTATGTGTTTTAGGTTGTTTGTTTTTGCTCTGAATTGCAATTGCATTATGTTTTGATGTGTCATATATGTATTGTGAATGGTTTATAAAATATCCATTGGGAAATTTGGGCTTAGAAGATGGAATTAGTTGTGTGAATTGTGTATAGTTCAATAACATTTACACATTATGAATTCATAAAGAAATGAGATCAAAATAATGTTGTATATGGATTATGGAAGAAAATTTAGGCATTGTGAATTGTGTATAATCCAAGCACATGTTATATTATTTGTTATAATTCAAGAACATGTTATATTATTTGTTATTTTAATAATCATAAAAATGAGAGCAAAATTAATTTATTAATTAATTTATATGAAACATACAATTTACTAATTATTTTTTTCTATATCAAAGTTATTTCACATATGATTAATCTTTTAAATATAATATTTAATATATAATTAAATCATTTAATATATGTAACTAAGTTAAGAAAATTAAATGCTAGCAATTTTATATTGTTCATTATTGTCATTAGGAAAAATATTACAAATATTAATCCTATCTCATGGGTAGCAAATACACATTTGTTATATTATCTTATGGATTATTACGTAGTAAAAAATAGTATGTGAATTTATAAGAGAATAATTATTACTCAACAAAATATGAATCGTAAATACTTAAATCATTTTTGAAATGTGTATTATCATCTTTGTGTAAAAAAAGTCATTTTTACAATGTGTGTTACCATAGAAAAAGATGTAAGATAGAATCAATCTAGAATCTGGATATGCTTATAATATTAAATTTTTATAGTTATGTAATGACATGATATAAAAAAGTTTGTATTTTTAAAATTTTATTAATTTAATTTTGACATATGTCTTCATTTATTTTTTAGATAAATAGAGTTCAATTACTCCTAATAATTTAGCCATTTCAGAAAGATTTTACGATCCAGTTTAGGCTCATACTATATTGTTCCTAGAATAAAAAACCACACCATTTGTGGGTATTGTAACAAGCATTTGAAAGGTGGGAGAATCACTACATTAAAAAAAGCATTTAGTTGGGATCAAAGGTGAAGTAAAAGACTTGCAAAAAAGTGAGTCATGCTATGAAATGTCAAATGAAAACTTTACTTGAAGAGTATCAACATGAAAATGATAAAAGACAAAGGAAATGAAATTAGTTGTAAAAGTTCTTTTTCATCCAAAAACAAGGGAATGTTGCACCTGATATGAAGAAAATAAGATGACATATATCTTTTTTTT
>JAOSBM010000001.1:12114048-12126007 GCA_027568955.1 Erythroxylum tenue
TCAAATTAAATTAAATTAATCATATTTTATTAATAATTAATTTAAATATATTATTAAATTAAATTATTCATAATATTATTAATAATTAATATATAAAATAATTAAATAATATATATTTAGTTGATACTAAACTGAAAAAATAAAAATAAAAAACAAAAACTACTTTTTATAATTTTATAAATTTTTAAATTAAGAAAATCAAAACAAATAATTTAAACAAATAATTTTTTTAACTAAATTTTAAAACAACACAATGCTTCACTTACCCCATAGCATAGCCAGGGACAGGGACAATTGATTTCTGTCCTCCAGTTTTGGGGAGGACAGAAATTTGGGTCCCTATCCTCGGAGACAAGAGACGAGGACGCAGAGACAAGAAGCAAACACCCACGGAGGCAGGATTTTTCTGTCTTGTTCACTGCTCCCGGGGACAGGAACACTATCCAAACGCAAGGTCACGGACAAAGCTGAAAACAGTAGAACAATTTAACCTTTCCTTGCCAACTGAAACTCACTTCCATTTATATTCTCATACGCGTATTCTCCATTTACTGCATTACGAACCTGGAGAGCTGTTTCGGAAGACTAGGCAAGCTTCAGCAATTCTTTGCAGTTACTTTCTGTCCTCTTTCAGCTCAACATAGGAAGAGTGAGTGGTAGGGAAACTCCATGGAGATTGATAACTTTTGGCTGAATAATGGTAAAGGTGCATAATTTTATATGTTGATCACAACTCTAATTGGCTGTAGCACAACTATTATTGGTTTAATGGGGGTTTGAGACAACTAGAACAACGAGATGACTGCATAGGCACCGAAGTGACTTACCATTATAGAGAAAGTCGGTAAATCTAATCATGGCACTAAAATTACTGGCCGCTAGAGGATGTGGCAAACCAACCCCGGGTCAAACCTACAGGCTAAAGTAGCTCCTCCAGTTTAGAATAGAGGCAAGCCAAACTCGGCTGAAAGGCCAGTTCTACTATGTACTAACTTAATTAAGATCCTAAGACTGATATGAATTGAAGATAGTAAAACCGTAGAACTTTTCATTCTTCTGACAAACGCATTTTTACAAGAAAGCATAAACGCTGCAATAACTTCAGAGCAGCTGCTTCCCTCAATCATCACAAATATAACAGAAGTCACATAACAAGGCCAGGCAGAGTCAAACTCTGCTATTTTTCCCAACCTGTAGCTGATTTTAAACGCTATGACCCTAAGCAGTTAAAAAAAAAAACTAATTCCACTAAGTCTTCAATCTCAATGTTGAAGTTCTATCAGGAACAAAAGAAGAAGCTGGAGGACGACACAGTCTTTGTCTACTACTTTTGTTTCCGGAACCTGATGGGCAAGATGTCAAAGAAGGAGCAGTTATAGAACTAGACGGAGAAAAATACCTACTTGAATGAGTTCTCAACTTCTTTTCCTCTCCCTCTACCACCCTATCATCCGATCTAACTTGTCGAATTTTCGTTTCAGCCAATTCTGCTGGAAGAACACAGTTGCAGAAAAGACCTGTAGAATGAATCAGACCGAAGATCATGATCAAGCTTGAAGTGATTTTGAAGATGGCAGCTATTTCGGCTTCCAATATTTTACCCCATAAAACTAGGAGGATCATTATTGATGACACAAAACTATAGAAGTCACACTAACGTCAAAATTACAGGTACCCTCTTTAACAAGATATATTCAGTGTTAGTATTAATGAACAAACAATTTATGCAAACTATTGAAGGCATACAAGCAATCAAAATGTCAAGATGAAAAGCAATAAAGTTAACCAGTTTCCTAGCCAATAGAGATCAGGCCATGTCAATAAACATCTATATGAAATAAAATTCAAAGGATGTGAAAAAGAAGAAACCAGATGTTATTCTAGACCAAAAAACTGTAGAAATCTAGTAAATTGCAATACCCACAGTAGAACCATCTGACAGAAGGACCTAGAGAAATTACAGCTAAGATTCTCCATCTTGTATTTTACTTTACTTTTCTAAAATTGCCAGAGTGAAAAGAAGTTTAAGTTGTTGCAACAGTCCCCAAACTAGATATCAAAATTACAAAAAAGATTGGAATGAAAATTGTTGTAGATGTTAAAAAGATCCTTCTGTTTGTGGTCAGTATGCTGCCGCCGCTATAGGTAAAATCAGAGATTATTGAGAGGTATAACAAAGGAGGTATTAAATTATAATAGGAAGTGGCTGTCTAGGTTTTAGTGTGGCAATGGCCGTTTACTGTCCATATACGCGGGTACATGCATATATTTTCAGCAAGTGCCTCTTGCATATGCAGTGGCTTAAAATAGATTCATCAGTAAAACAAAAAGTTTGAGGACATCCAGTTTTGCATTTCATTAGCTTATTCTACTACCACAAGCTTAATGCTTAATTATTTTTACTTCAAGGGAGCTAGTAAAGGAAAATCCGTATTTGAAAGAAGAAACAAGATGTAACCGGATTGTTACCTAATCGAGCAAGACGATTAACCCAGCTAGGGATTGGTTTGCCGGTCAGCTTTACACAGACGCCATTGCAGAAATGATTACAGTTCTTGGAGATAAGATGGTATGTGTTCCCAGGGTAGTCTTGAGCTAGTTTCTCCATGAATCCGCGAACATCTTTAGGACCCAAATCAGTCCTACCTATTAATATTGATTTCCTGAAAGTGAAACCAGGGCATTGCTTCGGTTCAACCTCGAAGATCCCTGTGCTTGAATGCTCGTGTGCTCCAAAACCGTATTCTACTCCATGAACTACAAAGCAAGAACGACCAAAAAATTTTAAAACAATAAAGAATGAAGTAAAAGAATTCAAGCTTATAGTATCGTCTGCACTTACCTAAGATATATGTAGAAGAAAAATGGCAATTGAAAACCTATTACGTTTTAGATCGTGAGAAAAAAAGATGTTTCTCATTTCAAAGAAACAAAATCAACGAAAGCATTTTCCTTGGCCAGCCATTGAAAATAAGAAAAATCAATCACATCAAATGTAAATCAGAGAACGTGAGCAATCACCAGTTATTTCCTCTCTCTTTCAATTTCTAAGCGGACAAACACGTAAAACTCCTATCTGAAGACACATCCAACTTCATTTCAAAAGGCAAATACATAAGATTAAAATAAGCTTTAGAAAATCCCAACAAAATTTTTTGAAAAAAATAATAACTTTTCATTTTGACACATCGCGAAACTTGGATCAAAAACTCAAAACCCACATAAAAGTTTTACTCTTTTCGCCAAAAGGAAAGACAAGGAACCAACCTTGGACGCCAGAGTGATAGATTCCGAGGCCGAGCCAGTAAGCATAGCCATTGATCGGAGTCAAATCATACACATTCAAGTAAACCGGAACTTTCCCAGACATCTTCTTCCGATTCATCAACCCCATTTTACACAGCATTGTTTCTTCTTAACCCGAATTCCTTTTATCAACTTCTTTGTGTCAACAACTACAACATTTTTTTCCGCCAACAGTAATAATAAATAATTTGTACGAAACAAGAAAGGCAACGAATCCAATGTTAGTGGCCTTTTTCACAGGAGGGGTGGGGAATTTGGATCTACACGGACTCGTTTTAGCTTCAACAGAAAGCGACCTCACCGACACCAAAGGAGAGCATCAAGAAAATTCGAGGAATTTTTGGGGGCAGATTAGGAATATCAAGAATTGAATGATTATAATTGTATTTTTTTTTCCTAAGTTAAATAGTTTACTTTTTCCTAGGGTTTAAATTTCAGGGAACGGCGTCGGCACGCGGTGGGGGATCAGGGGTTTCGAAGGAGAAGCTTCTACTAAGATTTCCCCCAGCACCGTACCCGTCGGTTCTTGGTCTGTGTTTCCTCGTTTTAGGGTTTTTTGCTATTTTGTTTTGTGCACTCAATCAAACAATGGTGCTGTTATCAAAAAGAAAAAAGCACGGGAGTCATGTGGGAGTTCATAGTTCAGACAGAAAATCTTGCCTAATTACCATTAATTGCCCTTCGTGGCAGTCCTGTGGTGCTTGCTTTTTCTTACGGTAACCTTCTTAGAAAACAAAAAATTAAATGTTAATTACATGTTTGTTTTTATATTTTTTTTTTCAAATTCAGTATAAATTATTTTTGAACTTTTTGAATTTTATTTTTTTAATATTCATAAAAGGTTATTTTATTTTCTATTTTTTACAATCTGATTTAGTATAAATTAAATATATATTATTAATAAAATTTATAAATTAATTAATTTAAAATTATATATTTAGTCATTTAGAATTATAAATAAATTATTTTTAATAATTAAATTTAATAATGGTGTAATTAATTAAATTTAATAATGTGTGATTAAATAAATTAATGATGTAATTAAAACAAGCTTGAATCAACAGCAGCATTTACTCTGATTTCAAGTCTCTCGTCGTACCATGTAATTTGATAAGGTAATGTTTACCCATATTTATGTTGTTAACAAAACCTAAACGGAGAGCTTTTTAATGTTAATATTGGTCTAAATTGACATTAAATGGTTCCAATTTTGATGATATGATCTTCTCCTTGGACATTAATTTCATATTTGACTCTATTTCAAGAAAAAGAAAACAATTTTGTTGCTAATTTTACTTTCTTAGCTAATAAAATCTTTACATGTTATATTTTATTGATATTCCGTCAACTTGAAATATTAATATTCTTATTTTTATGTTTTTATGATATTTTTATAAAACAATCAAACTCATTATTCATTAACAAAGAGAAGTTCTTCACCCTAAATACAATAGGTTGCATTTGGTTTTATTTTTACTTTCATTACCATTTATTACACTGGAAAATAGTAATTTATTTACCGATACGGCTGCGGAGTGTGATAGGTGCATATTTTTGTTTCGTAAATAAATCAATGTTAAATCTTGAGAAATTAAATTTCTATTATTAGCCCAAGTCACATAACTATGTGAATTGAAAGAGAGAGTCGCCAAAGATGCTGACGTCTTGTCCTAGTTGGTGGGGAATACATCTGAAAGGGACTGACTACGTAGCTTGTTGGTATTAAATCCTTTGTAGAATGATAAAATACTAATCTCCTAATGTTAAATAATTTTCTTCGAACCTTTTTTTCTACTTCTTCTTACTCGCCGTGTTTTATCTTTTTGTTCCATTATGAATAAGGAACAAGAATTTTGTGTTTTTACCAATTACAATGGTTAGTTTTTAAAGTTACGAAGTAATTATTTTATTAGATATATTCATTTTTAAAAGACCATAATAGTGGTACAGTGAAAAGATGCAAGAAAATAATACTTAGAAACCGTAAAAAAAAAAAGCTTAAAAAGAACTAAGGTGAAGTAAACAAGAATGATATAATTTTGTTATAACTTATTAAAGACATGGCCCGCAATAGAAAATTTCGATCTACTATGATATATATAAAAAATTTCATATATAGAGGTCTTTATCATTCTCTTAAGCCTTTTAAACATTTTTCTTCCAATCATTTATTCTATAAATGGCCTTATTATTATGAATAAGTAGTCATTCTTCCCAAGTTATTTAGCCTAGGTAGTTCCTCACTTAATCTATTTACTTTATTGTATACTACTAGACTTCTCTAGATCCCGCATTCTAGCCGGACTCTCACTGAATATTGTTGTTTTGAAAAGATCATAATTGTTTAAAAAACATAAATTTTGTTTTTTTATCAATCGTGACAATTGGTTTTTAAAATAACAATAACATTTTTTTGCTAGATTTACTTTATTATAATTTTCATTCTTCTGATATTTCTTTTTTTTATTCTCATCATTAAATAAAGCCAACATTGTACTAAGATATGGATGTTATAGACATAAGTTAACTATAGAGTCTTAGTATAGTTTTTGACTTATGTACGATATCTTTTGTTCGCAGTAATGATATTTTCATATTAAAATAAAGGTGTGACTTATCCGTTATAGACGGAAGTATTTTCATGTACGTAGGTGTGCTTTCATACATAAAAGGCTTGGTATAACTTATATTATGGTATTTTTATACCATATGAAATTAAACGTTTAAATTATCAATTATGGGTGGTAGTATTTTTTGTACTTATACGTGATATTCGATATATGAAGTTCTAGAATATTTTGTGTTGAAACATAGTATTCTTGGTACTTAGATATATATTCCCATATTGAAGTGAATGTGTTATTTATATGTAGTGAGTGTTAGTACTTTTTATACATAAGAGTGGTATTGAACGTATGAAAGCTACATATAATACTCTTGATACTGAGTGATGGTATTCTCGTATTAAATTGAAGATGTGACGTATCTATTATGAATGGTGGTCTTTTTTGTAGAAAAGCGAGGTTTTTAATATATGGAATTTAGATATAATGAAGTCCTAGTATTATTTGTATTGATTTATGACATTCTTTGTACACAATGATGATATTCTCATATTAAACTAAAGGTTTAACTTATTTGTTATTAGTGGTGGCATTTTTTGTATATATACATGAGATTGAATGGAGTTGTTGTATAGTCACTATTAAGGCATAATATTTCTTTCAGGTTCTTGAAACAGTCTATCTGAATGAAGTATATGAGTTTTGGAAGAATGCAAAAGTAGTAGACGGTACCTTAGTATCAGTGGTGGATAGATTGTTGGTTATAGCGACACTGGAGTTAATCGAGAAAGTTAGTGAATGTCCATGTGTTGGAGCAAAGCTGTCTCATAACACAATATGGATGACTCAAGTCAATGTAGAAAAAGAACATATCAATCGATAACTCTATGGAAGTAGTGACCCAAAGGAAAAGAAGGCGTCAACTCTTGTTCCGAAGGTTAGTGTTCTACATGCTCTACTTTTTCATTGTGTTCTACCAAGAACAGGCTCGAAGAATGTTGTGACGACCATAGATGAACAATGCTTGTTTCATCTACTCAACCATCAACCTATAGATCTTCCACACTTAATTTTAAGCTACATGATGAAGTCGAAGAGAGATTCTAATGCCTTACCGTATGGTATGGTGCTAACAAGGATCTTTAGAGATTCTGAAATTTTTCTTAATAGAGGAAATAGAATGAAGATGAATATAAAAAGCATCATTAATGCGTCAAGTGTCTATGTAGAATGGGTTTGAAGATTCAAGAAAAGGAGGATATAGATTCTATGGCAAAAGCAAAGACTGAGGGGGAGCGTATTGTCAGACGCAGCTTAAGTGAAAATGTTACACCCTCAAGGAGGACAAAGCCTAAATCCATAGAAAGAATATCTATAGAAGAAAAGAAGAATAAATCTTCAGATGAATCAATAAAAGCTAAAACGATTTCACACAAAGAAGAAAGCCAGGTGAAACAGTCTATAAAACAAGTGTCGCTGAAAAGAAAGGGGGAGACACTTCATTCCGAGAAATCCAAACAATCAAGAAGGTCACCAAGATTATTAACCTTGCGTCAACAAGAACAAAAGAAAGGGAAAGGTTTGACTCTTGGTGAAGATTCTGGAAAGACAGAGAAAGCATCACAGGCTACTAGATCTTTGGTCTCAATTTTGCAAGATCAACCAACAAAATCGACTAAACAAACAGAAATTAAGAAGAAGTTAGCGTTTGAAAAGAAGAAACCTTAACAACAACCTCCTTCTAGACTGGTAGAAGAAAGTAAGAAGCTGAAGACCAGTCAGAAAAAGAATACTTCAACTGATATTCAACAAAAGACAAAGTCAGTTGAACACATTTCAGTACATTATAATCCTTCTCAACCTATCAGAAAAGAGGATTTAAGACTGAAGGTGATTGAAGAATCTATACCTGTTAGAAGTAGAAGCTCAGTTATTGTAAGAGAACCTTTGAAAAGGTTAGTCAAGGTACAAATCGAACCAATACTGATCAATAATCAATCAATACATCTTTTAAATCATGGAGAGAAAAGATTATATGGCGTTCTGTGAGATGAAAAGTCAGAACCATATCCAATGCAGATGTCCAACGATCGATATACTATTTACCCACTCACAACGGAGCATTGATCATGATTATGCCAGATATACAACAAAGACCACTCACAACGGAGCATTGATCAAGATTATGCCAGATATACAACAAAGACCTTCAAACATTGTACGCAATGAAGACAAAGGGAAAAAGAAGATGTATCCTGAAGGAAATACAGATGATCTTACAGAATACCAGATACAAGCAGTTTTGAGGAACATAGATGAGGCATGCAATGCAACTCAACCTAAAGGAATCTATGTTTTACATCATATTTCAAAACCATCAGGACGTCAGTGTGGATGCTTCACCACAGATGCAACTTTCTAGGTAGTTGGAAGAGTGACAAAAGGACAGTACAGAATTATCATAGTTGAAGGTATTAGTTTCAACTTAGAGACTTATCTAATCATGCACTTTAGACCTTTGAGTTTTATATCTTCAATTAAAGATGTACTACACCTTCTTGAAAAACTAGTTCCAAAACTACCTAGACCTGATGACCTTGATCTCCTAGAAGGAAAATAATTTTTCAAACCTTCTGTCATCAAAATCATAGAATTAGATGTTTTACCTTTAGAAATATCTGTTGCTACAAACTTCCATCCACCAAGAATACCTCAACAAGATTCTATTATTGTTTTGGAAGAAGTTAGTCACATACAACAGGGGATTCAGGAAGCCTTAGTAAAGGAAATTAAAGAAATTCATACTAAGGTTGATGATCTAAGTGAATCAGTGAGTGATCTACATAAGGAAATAGATTATCTATGAGTTTCTATTGAAGAAGACCTCAAGTTGATCTGCACTGATATGCAACGAACGTTTTCTGAAATCATGAAGCATCTTCAGTAAAGTTTTTTTGATTAATAATAAATAGGGGGAGAAGAGCAGAAGCAGAAGAAAGATAGTATATGGGGAGACCAGAGATAAGAAAAAGAAGATAGTATTGACTACAAGTTTTTTTTACATGTGTACATCTTCTGTTATCTTCTTATTTGTTATCTAAATAATATTTGTTTGTTCACTTTTATCTTTCTAAAATTATGATTATTTGTTATCATCAAAAAGGGACAGATTGTTAAGTCAAGAAGACTTCACGTCTATTAATTTTGGTGACAATCAAATAATAATAATTTTAGAAATAAATGAATTGTTTTGATAAGTGTGTTAAGCGTGCAATGAAAACACAGAAGAAGTGGAAAACATAGAAGAAGTGGAAAACACAGAAGAAGAGAAAAATGCAGAATAAGCGAAAAACACAGAAGAAGCCAAAAACACAGAAGAAGTGGAAAACATAGAAGAAGTGGAAAACACAAAAGAAGCGGAAAACACAGAAGAAGCGAATAAGTGGAAAACACAGAAGAAGTGAAAAACACAGAAGAAGCGAAAAACACAGAAGAAGCGAAAAACACAGAAGAAGCGAAAAATACAGAAGAAGTGAAAAACATAGAAAAAGCAAAAAACACAGAAGAAGCAGGAAAACATAGACGATATAAAGATGAAGATACTCTAGTATGTTGGACAGTTAGTCAGTTGGATTCAGTTACAGAACTCAACTGAAGAACGGTTTCCACAAGAAACAAGAAGCAGTTATCAAGAAGCAGTTGGAGACTTAGGCTATAAATACTAGTCGTAGTCGAAGACTGAAGAACTTTGAACATTGAACTTTCAACGTTTAGCTTTCAAGTTATTACTTACAAAGAAAAATTTTGTATTTAAAGTGCGATACATGAGAGCAAACTCTACTTTAACAAAAAGCTCACAATATCTTTCTAGTGAGAGAAAGAAAAGGCTAAGAGCTTGAAGAGACTAAGATAGCAGAACGAATACTTTGTGTAAGAGACCTGAAGAGTCTCTGAAAGGGAAGAAAGAATACTTGTAAAATTGAAGAAGTATAGTGAAATCTCATACAAACTCTGAGGACTGGATGTAGCCTAAGGTTTGGGGTGAACCAGTATAAAATCGCAGTGTCTATCTTCTAACCTTTCACTTTAATTTCTCTTGTTCTTAAACAAATATATAGAAGTTATTTGTGATTTAACCACATAGTTATTTTTGTTTAAAATTTTTTGTATTCATTTAATAGTTTGAAAAAGTTCCTTTCAAGAAATCTCAAAGGTTTTTGTATTCACGAAAAGAATACACAATTTAACCTCCCTTCTTGTGCTTGGGATCCAACATTTTGTATATTGTACGTAAATTCTATATTAACAAGTGATTTACTTCAGGGGTTGTACTAATTAATGGTTAATTAGAAGCCCAAATGTACATTTACAAATGGACTAGACTTTGGTTTAATTTGATTAATTGGATTAATTAAATTAAAACAAAAACTCTTAAAGAAGGGAAGGTGCATTTTCGGTTTTATTAGGGTTGAATGTGCAGCTGCACATTTAACATTCAAATCCTAAATAAATATGGTCTTTATTATGGTTTTATCATCATTAAATGGAGTTATGAACTTATCATTAAATGGTTTAATGGTTATCTTTTACTGTTAGCATATAACCTATTAGCATTCATTGGATTAAAGAAGAAAGATGTGCATTGGATGGACCATCTTCCTTCTTTAATCTTCCAAAACTGAAATTGGTACGTCATATTTAGGTTAATAGTCTTTCCATAAAGCCATCTTAAAGATAAATGAGAGGAGTCTCATTTATTGGTGACTTTATGATTGATTAAAGAAAGAAGTGATGCATTGGATGCTATTCTCAGCTTCTTTTCCACGCATAACCGAAATTGAGTGTGTAAGAATGAGTTCTTGCATGGTTTAACTCTCTCTCTCCTTTCATGCATGAGTGAGTCGAAATTTGCAAGAGACGAGTCTCATTTTTGGCTCATTTCTTCTAAGATCTTCCAAACATTTTTACTCCTTTCCAACCAAAGGATCTTGTTAACCAAGTTGTCTAAGAAGAACTAGTGGTAGATCAAGTTGGTTGAGGATACAACAACAAGGAGAGGACAGATTGACAAAGGAAAGGATTCAAAAGCAAAGGCTTTGGATACAAGAAGAAGGAGAGCATATCGCAGCGAGGAATTAAAGCTGTAGCGAAGGAGTCGGTAATATCACTATCTTGTTTATGCTTATTATTATCCTTATGCCATATCATGTATAGATTGGCATGATGATTTGGATATATTGCTTCCGCTGCAAATAAGATTTCTAAAAAGTTTTGAAATCTACCGGTTCTCCAAATATGACATGCTTTCTTTTTCCAATCCAACAGTCTCAAGTAGCATTTAGTTAACGTCATTAGCTTAACATGCTCTTCCTTCCACACTCAACCTAAGTTAATTATGAGTGGCTTCCTTCCACCCGTGTCACTTAGTTTCAGTTTAGTAGCCTATAAGTAAGCTAAATATTGCAAGATAGTTAAAAGTACAAAATTAATCAAATTAAGAAAACTAACTAAGTTCAATAATAACCTTTTAAGTAAGGAACTATCAATAAAACAATGAATAATAAAACTCCTTGAATCGTCTATCAAATTCAACACTTTGACTTCTAAGAAGGTGAACTGTTCTCTTTTTTCCTCAATCACCTTCGTCACCTCTCAGAGATGTCTGTATCTTCTTTAACCTTTATCTCCACTGTCATCTGTTCGTCATTCTCTTCTTCAACAGCTTCTTGAATAGAGACTTCCTTATATTCTTCAAACTCAATCTCCACTATCACCTGTTCTTCTTCCTCTCGCTCCTTTAAAGAATCAACTTCATCATACCCTCCTTAGGATTCTTTAATACCTTATTCATGTTAAATTTCACTTGTTCATCTCCAATCCGAAGGATTAGGTTCTCTTCATAGACATCTACTGTGTTGGCCCCCGAATTAGTTTCTTATTGAATAAGCATGATTTCAATTTATTTTTGAGGTTTTGATTGATTTATTTTTGGTTGGAGGATTTATTGCTTAAATTGATGGAAGTAGAAGTATTAAATGGAGAAATTAAGAGTAAGTTAGAGTATAGTATGGTGTAAGTGGAAATGAAGA
>JAOSBM010000001.1:12165620-12176280 GCA_027568955.1 Erythroxylum tenue
TTTTTCCACAAAGATTTACATTTAGGCACGTATATCGGGAAATGTCATGAATGCATGTACAGTTGTTTTCATGTGCATATTTCACTATTCACGTGTAATGGTATGCATGAATATTGCAACACAATACGAAATACTCACGAAATACTCTCAGCCCTTTCCAAATTACCATTTTACCCTTCTCATTGGGGGTGAGATGTTACAATAAATATATAAGCCACTGAGCTTCGCAACTCACCCCATTACCTTCCACTCCGCAGGTGAAGAAAAAGTATATTAGCATTGATCCTTGCAAAGTCTGGCAAACATCAAGAATAGAGACTTTTGTAATTAAGTTAGTTTAGAAACTTTTGGTATTTAGAATCATATTAAGCATAAGCATTCAATTATATCATTTGTATTTTGTATTTTTGTATTAAGCCAACGGTGTGGCTTTTGATATGTAAATAAATTTTTTTTCAAACTCTTTTGCTTTAGTAATGAAATGATAGATTGAAGTAGTTTCGGTTGTCTATGATCATTATTGACTTCTTTGTTAAAATGGTTGAGTTCGTTTTTTATGTTTGACTGGTGCGGGCACGCCACCCTTGTGGGATGATGGTTAATGAGGGTTGATTGAAATAACCCTAGAGGGAAATGCATTCACATTTTATAACTCTAAAAATACAGAGTAATGCAGAGCTCACATTTTGATAACTCTGAATGTTGGGCTCCAGAAGCGGGGTCCAGTAAGAATGTCTAAACCATCTACTCTTTAAAGGTGAATACTCTCCCAGGATTTGGATCCCTATGCTTAACATCTTCAACATGCATTCCTCTATTAGAGGTTGGATGAATATCCTCAACTTGGTCACTGATATAAAAATGAGACATAAAGGAAATTTGAAGTTATTCAAGATGGCTTTTGACTATGTTTATTTCGTATGGAAAAGAAGAAAAGGCTTTTCAGTAACAAATCCTGCACTATTGAGGAAACTACTGGAAAGATATTTCACAAGATTAGATCATACTCTATGGAAAATAAAACTAGGTTGAAATTGTCACCATAATTGTGCTGCAAACTGTTGATTAGTTAAGGAACTACATTTATCTTATGCTTATTGTACAACTGCTTAATTAAGTCTTCTTAATGTTTTTGTCAATAGCTAAGGAGTCCTAGCCCTGTAGAATCTGCTAAAAGGACCTAGCTGCCTTGTTGTGTGATGTACATCAATTTTAAACTCACATTAATTCAAAAGTTACTTGACTTCAAAAAAAAAATCAAAACTCTAGTAAATATCAGTGCCAAGAGTGAGTTGGGCTCAATTTTGCCTCATTTTATTCTTTATGAAGGTAAAAATGGATTATACTTTTTTTTTTGGTTACAATGAAGAAAAGCAAAAACTAGCGGATAAAGGAGATACTACAGGCATCAGCCCATACAACCAAGGAAAGGGCTTCAAGAATATCCTCCCAAACCTGAAAATTGGAAGCAATGTTATGCCCCAATTTAGCCAAACAATCTGCTGCAAAATTACCTTCACGAAACACATGCCTAATCGAGCAATGCCAATTCCTAGCAAGTAAAGCTTGAATATCCACAACCAAAATAGACAGGGGATGTGAAAAGATAATACCACAAGTCACCATCTGCACCGCCTCTATGCTATCAGATTCGACAATGACTTGCCGAAAAACCGTGATCCCACGTAAAAATCAAACCATCTCGAATGAACCATAACTCTCCCACTAAGATAGTTAAAACACCAATTCTAAACGAGTATCCCCTTAGTCAACGACCAAAGGAATCACGCAATAACCCTCCACCACTAGTCAGCCCCGGATTAACAAGAGAACTGCCATCACAATTCAACTTCACCCAACCAGATGGCGACGCAGTCCAACCAATCCAACGCCGCACACCAGGAAGCTTCGGTGCTGAATCAAAAGTCAGGGACACATCCATGACAACTTTAAAGACTCAACCATTCAAGATTGTTAAGGAAAGAAACTCCTTTTGAAAGATTAATAAATTCCGAGCCTTCCACAACCACCAAATACCGGCCAGAAACCAATGCGCCCAGGCAAACCCAAAAGAACCCACCGTAGGAGCATGCAGATTCAAAGCTAGCCAATCAACCAAGTTCGTAACAGTAAAAAAATTAACAGGGACCTCCCACTGTTGCCACCATGCAACCACACGACTACAATCACACAACAAATGTAAAGGAGACTCAGCTGATAAAAGACACACTCTAGACAAGTTAGAAGTAGCCAAACCCCGTGCGAACCTCAAAGAATTGGTTGGGAGACATGAGTGCCTAAGTAACCAAAAAAAATGTTTAAATTTCGGTGGACCAGCCACTTTCCACAACTAAGAAAAATAAGACGAAACAGGATCATTAGACACCTCTTCCAAAAGAAGTGCTTTATAAGCGGCTCGAACTGAATACGCGCCATTCGAGAAAAAGCTCCACGACAGATTATCTTGCACCGAAGTAAACAAAGGCAAAGGAATTGTCCGAATAACCTCCCTGAGATGAGTCAGAATGGCAGAACGTAAGCCCGAAAAATTTCAAGAACCATCAGTAATTATATGCGCGACCCGTAAATGTTCTTCCCCCACTGACAAGTCATCCATATGCTCCACCAAAGGATCTCCTGAGCACCAATTATCAAACCAAAGACTAATCTGTGAACCATCACCAACTTTTCAAATCAAAAGAGAAAATAATAAATCAAAACTTTTAACTACCCCTTTCCATAAACTAGAATCCGAACTCTTAACAAAAAAGAGAATAGACTCATTTTATCCTTTATATAGATCAAAAGTGAACTCTATTTTGCTCTCATAAAAGTGGGAGGTAAGTAGGTGTCTTTTCTTTTAGGCCTTTATCGAGGGCGAGGCCTGTATACAAGTTGGTTTACTGGCATGAAAACAAGCATGGTTGGAAGGAATTCACAGGGATAAGACAGAAATTCAAAATGTCAAAATAGGTTACATTGACTTTCAATCTTGGCGGCTATCTGGCTGGACTGGACCCAATCTCCACCGCACCATACCTATGGCATATAAAGTTTGCTGTATCTTCCTTCGCTAGTATGTGCTTTAAAGTAATCAACAACAAATATCTCTTATTATTAGTACAACATTTCTTAATTTAGCTTCGATTTAAAGAAAAATAATAAATAATAACTACCATTTTCTGTGAGTTGACCCACAACATTTATATACGTCCTTACAATATCGCTGATTTCAAAATATAGCACCGATTAACAAGTAACGCAGACCCAGATAGAAAGAGCGGAGAAGAGACCGTCCGTCCGTGTGTGCGATGTCTTTCACGGCGTCGAATTCGTCGAAAGATCAGATATTGCCCTTATCGGTGGCTTCCAACGGCGAAGAGAAAGAGAGGGAGAGATTTGTAAAAGATGGAGATGAGCGTCTATTAAGAGGATCCGCCATGACTAGGAGAGGTGCCTATGCTGCCGTCTCTTACATGTCTTGCGCTGGTACCAGTCTACAACTTTTTTTTATGTTCCATTCCAATTCCTATGATTACATAAACCCTCGACTGTCCAAAGATTTTGTCTTTGTTAATTGTCTCTTCCTCGGAATGATTATGTTTCTCTATATATTTTGCTAACTTCGAGTATTGGAGTTTGTTTCGGTTCACTCGGGTAGGATACCTTGAGAAATTATTGTTACTTATGATTTGCTACTGGTTCAATGGTCCTAATTTTGAGCCTCAACTCTCTTATTTGTTTTCAGCTAGTGTTAATGGCTCTTGACACACGGGATGGACCTGCATATTTGAAAATTATCGTGGCTCAAAACGATGGAACAATAACATAATTATCTATAAAATTGAGCCCTTTGTTAAAAATCTCTAGGTACATTTCAGCAGTTTGTTTTTTGGCTTTCTCGGAAATGCACATCATCATTGTTTGTTATGTGGAAACATAACTTTTATTCTCACTCTGTTGGTAACTGATAATTTCGACTCTTGTGGTCATTGTTATGGACCTTCAGGGAGATCTTTCTTATTTCTGCTATGGCGCTGGGTTCTACTTCTTACTAGTTCTCTTATCTCCTTTGCAGTGCTTTTAGTCTTGTTCAACAAAGCTGCTCTTTCATCTTATAAGTTCCCAAGTGCAAATGTAATAACATTATGTCAGGTAAATCTTTTCAGAATCTCATAAATTTCATTAATTCCATTGCATGCTGTACAAAGTATGCTGTCTCTAGGAATGGATCATGCTTCAGATTTTTTCCTCTAACGCAATGCTTCACTTTTCTATCGTCCCTGTTCTTTTCTTTTTCAAGTTTCCAATCGAGTTTTGTTTCCTTTTCAATTTATTAGCGAATTAAATTGATTTTTAAAAAAAATTGTAAGATCCCAACTGCTAAGCTTAACCTTTGCCTAATCCTCGTCATATGACCATCATACATTTAGATGTGTAATATGCACGGATTGTATCTATTCAATCTAAAACTTAAATGTTCTTACCAACCATTGTGACTGATATGAGTATATTATATTCACATTCATTTTTTGTTTCCTTACAGATGATATGCTCATGCTCTTTCTTATATGTATTGAGACGTTGGAAGGTTATCTCCTTTTCAGCTGGCGAATCATTAGCTACTTCTGATGGGAAAGCTACTTTTGTACCATTTGAGATATTAATGCGCACCCTCCCTCTTTCAGCGGCATATTTGTTTTACATGGTAGTAATTTGCTTCTTAAGTCTGCTTAGAATTTATATTCCTTCAATGTAACCATGTCTTTACATTTTCTCAAATTTCCCTTGAAAGCTAGTCACAATGGAATCTGTTCGTGGTGTAAATGTTCCCATGTACACCACTTTAAGGCGGACTACTGTGATGTTTACGATGATTGTGGAATACATTCTAGCAGGGATGTCGTATACACCTCCTATTGTTGGAAGGTAAATTTTCCATGGTCCTTTTTTCTGTATGCTGTATCTTTTGTTTGTTCTTCATCTAGGGATCAAAATGTTGTGATGTAGGAGAAATAGAAGATGTATTAACTAGTATCTAAAATTAGCAAAATTAGAAAATATGACTGATATTAGGTTGCAAGAACATCAAGTTTCAGGTCTAGAATTTAGTTGATAATGCTGAAATTTCAGATTTGATATAGCTAAATTTTTAGGATTTGTTTGCTAGAAATTTTAGGATAGGATTTTAAGGTTTTGGTTGTTAGAACTTTAGGTTAGAATTGCTAGAGTTTAGTGAGGAACACAATGGAGGGTAGGAAATTAGGAGTTACTCCTAGGGTCTAAGAATCACTCTTAGAAGAAAGCATTACACCTTCTAGTTGAAAACTCAAGTTTGTAGAAAAATTTCAAGATCTGTTATTATTGAGGGTTAAATCTACATATTTATAGAGAAGTTCTTAGAACCCTTATTCTAGTAGGAAAGAGTTCGTAACAAATTTAAATCCTATGATAATAAAAATTCTATAAGTTTAAGTCCTAAACAAATAGGATATCATATCTAAAACTAGAATAACATAGTTATCTTACTACTACTTCCTATCTAATAAGGAATTTTAACATAATCTAAATTTCAACATTTGTTGTCTTTGCTGTCAACTCAATTCCCACCTTTCATCCCGTCAAATTAAAGCTTATGGTTGACTAATTTTTCCCCTGTTATTTCTTCTATAGACCTTGAGCTCTTTTGTATCATGTTGTGCTGTTGCCAATATGACATTAAAATTGTCAATTTTTTTCCATTAACAGTGATGCATTCCTATAACTTCTTTCTGGAGTGTGATCACATTGTCTGATATGGGTGTTTTCTGTTGAAAGACCCATAATGTTGTTTGAAAGATTAGAACAGCCAATTATGGAACTTGTTCATAGTCCTTTGAAACTTTTTTCTCCTGTTTTGTCTTGTAAACTTATTTTTAACATGTTATATAAGTATCATCCATCTTTTGGTTTGACTGATGCTTCAAATATTTCTGTAAAATTGTTTCCTGTTGTTCAAAGTCTAAGATATTGTTGGTAACTCACCTTGTGATTTCCATTTATCTACCAAGCCAACCCATATAGCACTTGTCTTTTCATTGTTTGGGCATATAATCTGTGATTCCTTTTGAAGACATGAATGTGCTTAATTCTTATTTTAAAAATTGGTTCCATGTGTTGGCTATCTGAAGATTTATTATAGACAGAAGTAATGCACTCTGGACAAACAGTGTTGGATTTTGAAAAGTTCCTAAGTTACCCCTTTCTTATTATCATTCTGAACATTCGGGCTTGAATTTGAGTAGGACTATGAAATGCTTAATCTGTAATATTTAAGATTCTTGGTTTTACTTTGTGTCGCAGGAATTTGTTGCACTCGCACTTTTCTGTTTCTGATTTGTTTTTTTAGCCCAAGAAATTAGGGATATTGTCAGTGTTGGGTTGATTGTTTTTGGTGCAATCATTGTGATAGGTTCCAGAAAAATAGGTATGAAGAAATATGAACTTGCTATTGATTTCAGTAAACGAACACAAGATAAGTCTGGTTTCGAGGACCAGCAACCTCCAGCCTATGGCTCACACACTCACAGTATACTCAATCGATGCTCTCCCCTCCTGTCTATTGGTTATTTATACACCGAATCTGTTAGGAATAACAGATTCGGTTAGGCTGACAACCAATCATGGGTTGTCAGCTCCCCCTCCCCAAATAACAGAGCATGTCTACATATATATATATTTCCTATATATGTAAATTAATTTCAATTAATTTCTGAGTTGTCCTGGTTCTACCACATTGCTGGAGCATGGGACTTGTCATTCAATTGTATGATTATGCTGTTGCCTTCTTAATCTGTAATACTCAAGATTCTTGGTTTTAATGTGTCCCAGGAATTTGTTGTACTTGCACTTTTCTGTTTCTGATTTGTTCATTTAACTCAAGAAATTAAGGATGTTGTCAGTGTTGGGTTGATTGTTTTTGGTGCTTTCATTGCTGGAGCACGGGACTTGTCGTTTGATTTTTATGGTTATTCGGTCGTCTTCTTAGCCAACATTTCTACAGCAATATATCTTGCAAGCATAGGCCGTGTTGGTAGTACTCTCTTGCCTTCAAAACTAAGTTATTTTTGTTTTTTCTTTTTTTTTCACATTTTCGTCTGTAGCTTTGTCTCTCTTGAAGAATAACTATGATGTTCTTTCTCAGGTAAATCCAGTGGCCTAAACAGTTTCGGTCTTATGTGGTGCAATGGTAATAAACTTATGCCATCAAATTGTACTTTGTGGACTGTTCAATTGTTACACTCAATTTTTTGTCTGGACTGCTATATTGGGTTGCTTTTCTTTTAATAGGAATTATATGTGGCCCTGCTTTATTGCTCTTGACATTTTTACGTGGTGAATTGGAGACGACAATGAATTTCCCTCATCTGTTTTCAGCTGGCTTTTTGGTATGTTCTGCTTGGTACCTCATTTTGACTTTTTGTCCCTCTGAACTGTCATGTTAAGGTCGCTGCTCTATGGGGATATAGGACCTCTGGCATTTATGTCAATCTAATGAATACTCTTTATATATATACCTTTAACTTAGAAAATATGATTGGATTAATGAATTCAAATTTTTTTATGATGCTTATAGTAACTAACAATTTTCCACTTTTCTCTTTCTGTTTTTCCCCACATGCTACATAGAGATAGAATCAAGTGAAGATGGCTAAGTCCACCTCCCAATGTTTATAAAACATTTTTACGGTTAAATTGTCCTTTACCAATACTCCTTTTTTAGTAGCATGAAGATTTTTGTCTTCCTTGAAACAGGCTGTGCTGCTTCTTTCCTGCATGCTGGCTTTTTTCTTGAACTACAGCATATTTTTAAACACCTCTCTGAATTCAGCACTTACACAGACAATATGTGGCAACCTTAAGGTTTGTTTACTAATCCTATTTTGATTTTTCCATGCCATATGCATGCTGTTTTGGAACTGGAACATTTTAATTTTGGTTCATCCCACATGAATGCCACTTTTGTGGCTATATTGGACTCTACAAGCTGCATCAATCAAATGAAAGATGTTACATTTCTTAATTCTTAATTGAACCACAAAAGTATTACCAAATTCCAAGTTCAATATTTGGACTTTTCTTTCACCTACCTTTCTGAATACCTTCCCGAACCAATTAGGTGTTAGAGACGGCTGGAGTCTCAATTGATTTGCCATTTAGATGGCTGGAGTGAAAGAACAATGAGGTCCAATTAGTATTAGTACTCCAAAAAAAGAGAATGAGAGAATGTTGAATCACGTATTTATCAACTGTGCTTAAGAGAATAAAATACAGGTGATAGAAAATATTCTTACATTTTTCAAGTTTACTATTGCTCGAAAAGCAAGAGATTTTCCATGCAATTGTAATACATTAAATGAGCTGCAGTTCTGCATGAGGAGCAGCAATTAGATCTTGTTAAGTTGATTATATGCAATATCACAGTTTTCACGCCTATTTTTGTTTAAATTGCGTGTTTCTTAAGGGTGTGAAACTTTTCCCCATGTTTTTTGGATATGCTGTTCTAGGACCTGTTCACCATTGGACTTGGTTGGATTTTCTTTGGTGGGCTTCCTTTTGATATCGTGAGTTTGAACTCTTCCTGCTTCATTCCTATCTTCTTATATGCTAATAATATATTCCCCGTCTATTATTTCACTCAATAAATTATTTTTCACATGTTTCAGTTTAATGTCATTGGGCAATTACTTGGTTTTGTGGGGTCTGGTTTGTACGCCTACTATAAGCTCATAGGAAGGTAAATGTTCAAACTATATTGGCATTTGCCACATTTGCTGAAGCGTGTCAGTGGTTTCATGCAACCGTCTTCTGCTATCATCACGGGTTTTTAGATGCAATTGCCTGTTGGGAAGGAGGAATTTTCTCCGTAAGTAGTAGCTGATTATGTGATTTTAAGCACATGAAGGCCCGTCTTACTGGCTAAACACCTACTGTTGCACCCATCAGCTCAGACAAAGTTAGATGCTTTGTACTTGTTAATTGGTCAAGCTCATAATACACCAGATTTTATGTGAATAAAATTCTGGAAAGCGTTAATTGTCAGCAGTAACAAGGGCGGGCAGTGCTTTTTATGATGGTGGCTTTTTAGTTTTCATAGTTACAGTAGAAAGACATTGTTGTATCACCTAATATTATGATAAATGTGAATGTTTCTTTCCTTTATGGGTTTAGGGCATTGGGGTATTGGTCCGGGACTAGCTGTAAAAAGTCAAAGGCACATAGGAATATGATGTTGCGTATTTTTTTATTAAAGAAAGAGATGAACATAAAAGAGGAATTCAGGAGAGAACAAACAGCGCGGAAACAAAAGACTTTTTTACTTCGTATTAGTATGAAACGGCTACCCAAGCATTTTGCTCTCGATTATTATTCAAATACAGCTACACAAGTTTTGATCATATTCCTGCAATTGTCCAATCGTGCTTGCAGCTGTTTACGCTCTCCCTTGCCCGACTGCTTTTGGGACAGTTGTCCACCCTTCCCGTCTTGTTAGCCCTCCTCCTGTCTGTATTAAAGGCACGATTAGTTGGCTCGATTCGGACCTAGGGGCTTAATGCTTCGTGTCATAACAGAAAGCAGGCATTTTTTAGATTTGGCAAAAGAGGGAAACTACATAATGAGCAGTGCATATCATTTCATTAATAGAAATGTAATTACGTCTCCTGCGCGCTCATTCTTTAACTAGAGTTTTCTCATTGTATGTTCCTTTGAACTTAATCCTATCAAATTACAAAAATACGACGAGAAAATAAAAAGGTTCAAGGAAGAATTCAGATTCTCTGTCCAATCCTATTCAATGCTCAAAGTAACGTTGTTTTGGTTATTGGATGTTCTCGATTTGGGCATTAGATAGGATTATACAGGGTTATCTTGAACAAAAGATCCGAATAACTCAAGAGTTTGGATCATCTGTCCAAAATAACTCTTTCAACCCTGTCTAATGTCCAAAACAACACTATTTTGGACATCCGAAATTTGGAGACCGTCTAATCTTTTATAATGGTCAAAACGACACTTACACCCTCCTTGGGCCGTTTAGATCTTCTATCCAAAACTCTGTTTTTAAACCGGTCCAACCCAAAAAATCAGTTTAAAATTGAACCAGTGTGAACCGATCAAAACCGATCAATTGACCGGTCGAACCGGTCCGGTCCGGTCCGACCACTGGTTCAATTAAATTTTTTATTTTTTTATTTTTAAATATTTTTAATATTATATATAATTAAATATAATTATTACACAATTATTACGTCACACCGGTTCGACCGGTGGTTGAACCGGTCAAACCGGTGACCAGTAAGACCACCAGTTTGTTGATCGGTCCGAGTTTCAAAACACTAATTCAAAATAATAACTTTGTCTAACGCAATCCAATGGTCAATTTGACTTCAAATAAAGCAATCTCAAATGCCAAGTTAAATTAATACATGCAGTCTATCTCTTCAATTAATTACGCCAAATACCGTTATACTCTATTGAATTCTTTGATTCATAATAAGTGTCGTTTTAGAGAGATTTTGATTATTTAAAATAAGTGTCGTTTATGACTTTTTATGCATATTTATGATTTGACTTCCAAAATTACCCTTTAATTTCTCTCACATCTTAATTACACAGATTA
>JAOSBM010000001.1:12206798-12220170 GCA_027568955.1 Erythroxylum tenue
CACCAGAAAACTAACTTGAGCGTCGGAGGGGCCTTCCGGGAACCAACCCCCGACGTGCCTTATTTGTTTTGCAGGTAATCATCACACCGAAACCGCTGAGATCATGGATCCAAGCAACAGCATCCAACCCGGACAGAATCCGACTGAACCAATAACCTTATTTATTTTCATTTAAATATATATTATGTAATTATTAATAAGAATTACAAATAATTTAATTTAATATTATATTTAATTAAATAAAATTATTTAATAATTATTTATTTTGTAAGTGAATTAAATAAAATTAATTTAATAATTATTAAGAAATATAATTAAATTTAAAATATTTTCAAAATTTATAAAATTTTGATTCAATAATGAAAATATATTTAAAGTAAAATTTAATTTTTAAACAAATAAATTTAATTTATTAAAGATAATTTTTGTCAATAATAAAAATATAATTATATTTATATTAACATTAACAATTAAACAAATTCTTATTTTATTTAAGACAACAAGTAAAAATAAAAACTAGGAACAAGCAAACGGTTCTTTAGTATGTTATAATCTTTACTCGTGGGCACAACACACGGGATGACTACTCTCGAGCACTGTCTTTGACTTTGTGTATAGATCTATAAAAGCCTAAGATCTAGCACGATCTTTTGGGAACATATGCTTGAACGGTGGAGATCCAAAAGAGGGATGTGGACCGTGCATCGTGTGCATTGAAAAGGAGTAAAAACTCAAGAAAAGGTTAAGCAGTCCAAAGGTTCTTCTTATAAATGATCATATTATCATGTTTTTTCATAGTACTTCTCGCGTGCTTGTGAACAGTAGTAGTCTCTGTACATTTGATTTCATTTCACGGGACCACATCACTTTCTAATAAACTTCCAATCGCAAGCGCGTCTCTGAATCCCTAATACATTGAGTACTTATCATTCCCCCATTTATTCTTGCTGCCATGCTTATCCTTTGTATGTAGTGTTCTGAAAATTGGATTGGTCATTGAATTGGTGATTTTACTGATCACCAATTTGATCGGCTTGATTAGTTCAACTACCGGTCAAATCAGTGTGACGTAATAATTATATTTAATTATATATAATATTAAAAATTTTAAAAAATATATAAAAATTAAAAAATAATTGTCGAACAGGTTGGACCCGTCGGACTGGTCAATTGACCGGTTTTGACCAGTTCAGACTGATCCAATTGCATACCGATTTTGAAGGATAAATCGGACCGGACCATCAACCGGTCACCGATCAGACCGATCGAACCGACCGGTCCGATTTTTAAAACCATGTTTGGAGTCTCCTTTTGTTCAAATCCAAGGCTAAGTGAAGTAGCATTTGAAAAGAAATTTACACACATTTAAGAGAATTGTATGTCAACACAGATAAATTGATCATCCAATAACCGGAATTTAGATGTTGGAACTTATTATTTGTCTCCGTTTAGGCTTGTTATTTATTTTTCTTTAAGCGCGTGAAAGCAACCATCTCCTCTGATTACTGGGTTTGAAACAAAATCAAATCAGCCCTGGATTTGGTCCAAAGACGTGTGGCTCTTACGCTCAGTGGCAGAAAGTGACATGGAGTTTGTCTGGGCTTTGTGGGCTGACGTCATTCTTATGACCAGTGGGGTCCACGATAATAATGTAAAAATATTTGGTCAACATAGGATATATAACCAATCTTTGTACATGTCATATCCTGTGCTGCTGGTTGTATCAAACTTTGGTTGAAACGCCTGATCCAATGGAAAAAATTATTCCATCAATCAAAACCAGTTGACATGGGTCAGTAAAGCGAAGCAACTTGCTTACTTCTGCTCTCTCGGGGACCACATCAACAAATCTTGAATCCAGCAGGTAAACATGATTATCCTAATCCTAATCCTAGTTTCGAAATGTCGAACACGCCCCTTACCTAGTTTTTCACGAAAGAGTTGCCTCCGCCCTCTCCAACTATTACAAGTAGGCGTTACTGTCCTCATGTTATAAATAAAAAAGACATCCATTGCCATATGTAGCTTCCTGAGGGCGTCGAATCGAATGTTCTTTGGAAATCGTCCTTCAGGCTGGCTTTATCAGCATCAGCTGCAACTGGTATTTTCTTCTCTGTTCTCTTAAGGATTTGGAATATACAGAAAGGTATAGGAAGAGAATGGAGTTTTTAAATCTTTTTTGTTTTTTACTTGAAGAACTACTCAGAGTCAATAAAGATTAAATTCTTTATAAAAAATTTTATTAATGAAACATTAGGAAAAGGTTTATCCCATATATCATACGAAAAAAATTACAATTCTATAATTATATAATAATTTAAAGTATAAATGTTTTCATTTTAGTACTTAAACCTAAACTTTCTCTCCTATCTTTACGAGAGATTAATAGAAGAATTTCATTTTTGACTATATTGAGAAAAGGGAATTTAGATTTGAATCTTTGGTGTAAAGTAAACTAACCGAATTTTGAATGGATGTGAATTCTACATACACATAAGAATAAGAAGCAATCGTAGAAAATGAGATTATGGGGAAAATCTAGATAAGACTTAAGAGGTGGGGCGTTAGGTACTTAGGGTTGGGGGTAGATTAGATCAGGTCATTGAAGGGAGAAGCATACAACAAAGACAAATGTTTTATTTAAAATGAAATAAAATTAAAGAATTAAAAATATAATTAAAATAGATTTTAATTTAAAATAAATTATTAAATAAAATTAATTAATTTATAAGAATTAATTTATTTTAATGATAAATATTAAAATAAAAATAAAAATTGTTCAATTTAAAATTTTTATAAGATACTGAATTATTGGTAAAGAAATGTGAGTTTTAAGGAGTAAACGTAAGGCGATAGGGGAAATCAAAATATATTAATAATATCTACGTGGATATATGATATACATGAGAAACGTTTGCTTTAGTTTAGATATATGAAACATGTGTGCACTGCGCGCTGATCTTTAATTCGACTGATCTGTTTGTCTGCTGCGCGTGTTGTTTGTCGTTGACGCCGTTGCTTTTCATCATATTTATTGATACGCCCGGTTCAAATGACCTGCCCTTTTTTGACCTCTTTGTTAAGCCTCTATTTATTTTTTTTTTCCAAACGTCCTTTCATTGTTTTGCCCTTAATTAGAGGCCCAATAAGCTTATTTATGTGTAATGTATTGTCTAATAATTTTAATTTTTTTAAAGATATTATTAATCTTCATAATTTTATTATTGAATGCGGTAAACCTTTTGTCTTTAAGATTTAACACGATATTCTTCATAGTGTTCATGGCATGCATGACATGAAAGTAATTTTTTTTAATTTTTATTTTACTTATTCATAAAATATCTTTTTATTTTTAAAAAATATTTTGTAATTTTAAAACACTAAAATGTCTATTGTTAAGTTTTTATGGAATTATTTAAATATAATTTGTTGTTAAAATAATTATATAAACATTATCATGAATTTGACAATATAAAAATAATTTATTTTTAATATTAGGATGTACTTTCAATAATACATGTATTTTTAAAAAATAAGTGAAATTATTATCTTTTGGTTTATTACTTTCATCTCTTATAAATTTACCACGTCTCCTCTCCGCTACTCTTGTTAAGAACTTTATTTACTGGATTCATACAACTTTTTTACATCATAGATTGCTCAAATTCATTTATATTATTTTCAAAAGCTTTTGCCTTCCTTAACTTTATAGGCTTTCATTCTTTTAAATTCTGAACAGGGAAGGAGGAGATAGAAACATTAATTATAAAGAAACAATAAGATGGTCATGATAAACATTGTGAGTTTGAATTATCTTAAACTAAGACAAGGTAAGGCAATTGAGAGAATTTTGCTATTTAAACTAAAGAGTTCCTTAATAAAAAAAATCTCATTTAAATTCTATACTTCATTGTAAAATAATATAACAAGGTTTGAAATACATGCTATATATTATACGATGGACCAGACCAGGAAAATGAATTTTCAGTTAAAATGAATTTGCAACGTAAAGTCAAAACAAACCAAATATAGGTTTATAAAATCATCATCATCATTGTAATGCATTACTTTTACAGAACAACCAACTCATTGCTATATTCAACACCCTGGCCTCAAAAGCTAAATTAAATATTCTTCAGAAAATTATTGATCCATCTCTCAGGGTATACTAATACTGGCGTTTCGTTTCGTTTCGTTTTACCCTGATTTGTTAGGCAGAAAGAGAAACATATATAAATAATGACCTTGGATACTCATACTTGACAGCCTATTCACTTCTTATTAAGATTATATACCTGCAACAGCAAGGCAGAGTGTGAGACTCAGAGAGCCAGAGAGGATGTTTGCGGCACAGAACGGCCTTAAAGGAGACCCCAGACTAAAGGGTATATCAGAGGCCATTAGGGTCGTGCCCGACTTCCCTAAACCAGGTACTTGCTTGTTTCTTAGGTTTATGGCAACTGTTTTTTTTTTTTTGGAACTGGTTAGCCGTTGCTTTCAACTGGTGAAGTATTTGCAGGGATAATGTTCCAGGATATAACAACGTTGTTGTTGAATCACAAGGCGTTTCAGGACACGGTGGACATCTTCGTTGATCGTTACAGGGACATGGGCATTTCTGTGGTTGCTGGTATACTTAAAATATCACCGTAGTATATAATTTTTTCTACGCTTGCGTTTCTCTTTCCCTGGTTAACGTTTATGGCTAATAAGATGGATATGTGCGTGTTTTGGTAGTTATGGTTCCTTTAGTGCCCTGAATTTTGGCTATATTTGCCTTTCGTTATCTTGTCTCTCCATTTTTGTCCCCTTTTTCATGGGATTCCTTGGCTTTGTTCTTTCTTAATTCTCTTCTCCACAGTAGCGGAGCTATTTCGGGATTCAAAGAAGAGATGTTGAGAACGTCTCAAATTTTTAATCCCCCCTTTGCGACAATTATGGTGCCACTCTTTTGAGCTTTTGAAGTTTGACCAATGTATTTTCAGAGAAGAAAACTTATACAGCTGTTAATCATTTATAAACTCACCGGTGTTTCTTCAAGCCTCTCAATGCCAGTTCTAAAAGGCCTGGCTTGCGAAGTCATGGCTGTAGGACCGGCATAACGTGCATACGTGCAATCCCGTTGTTTTAGAATGTTCGATTTAGAAGTTAATGTTAAGACTTGGAGTTGGTATGCTGGTCTGTCATTTTTATGTCTTTTGCTTCTTCAATAGTGTACTAAGTTCTCAAAAAGAGAACAGATCAACTATTTGTTGAGCATCCACAACGGAAATTCAATATGCTTATCCTTGAAACAATAGTTAGTGAGCATCCTCCTTTTGAAAGTTATAACTTGATGAGAACAGATAAACATCTCAGCACATGAGGGCACCGCGGTAACGATTTTCAGTTGTAATATATTCAAGGATTGACCAGCATCCTACTGAACACTGAATAGGAATTGGGAATAAGTTTATGTTGTTACGGAAGTCATGATTCATTCCATACCTACTTTATTTTTTCTTTCGTTGGTTCTCATTCTACAAAATTCTTTTGTAGGAGTTGAAGCCAGAGGATTTATGTTTGGTCCGTCGATTGCCTTAGCTATTGGTGCAAAGTTTGTTCCTTTGAGAAAGCCCAGAAAGCTTCCAGGTACATTTTGCTAGAATAACGGGATGATGCTCCCAATTGTGTTATCTTAGGGATTGATCTGTGCTCTAGATTCATAAAATTCTGTGTAGTTTGAGAGCATGTGAAGCTGTTACATAAAGGGTGTTGACAAAGTCAGAAAGGTATTTATTGTAATTGCAATTCTGCAATTAATGTCATAGCATAGTATGCTGCTCCAGATATTAGTTTTTCCTACTTGCTCGGGGACAGCCAGATCTGGTGAGACCTTATTTTCTCAGTCAAATCGAGTTCAGATGGACTTATAGTCTTGTTTTCCATTCAACCATGGATTTGCTCGCTATTTAAATTTATGGAGTTTAAAAATTGCTGCAAGAAAGAACTGTGACAGTGTTGTTGAGAAGATGGAAGGAAAAAGTTTTTAACTATCATATACATCCATGAAGATAGTCAATGTTCCTCTCTCTCTCTTTCTTGTGGGAACAGTAAAGAAAGCAAACTGTTTAATTGTATAAACTTATCAAGTTCTCTTGATGTATTTCCTATAAAAAGGATCTCATTAGGAGTCTTCAAGATCTAAAAGCCATTTGGTTCTGTGGTTCTAGTCTTAAATATTTCACTCTCAAGTTAAACTTTGAAGTCCTGAGTATTCCATTGAACGTGCAGGTGAAGTGATTTCTGAAACATACGTTCTGGAGTATGGAACTGATTGTTTAGAGATGCATGTAAATGCTGTAGAACCTGGTGAACGTGCATTGATAATTGATGATTTGGTAGCTACTGGTGGGACAATGTCAGCAGCTATAAGACTCCTGGGTATACCATAATATATGTTGAATCCAGATTCAGTTAATTTTCAACTTTTAGCCTGGAATCTGAGTAGTGTATCTTATTCTTCTATTACTTGTGTACTTATTCTTGTCCTACTATTTTCTTAGAACGAGCAGGTGCCAAAGTGGTTGAATGTGCTTGTGTAGTTGGGCTGCCTGAGGTCAAGGTAATGTTTGAATTTCCAGCATGTTTTTTAGTTGCTTTTTCAAAGCTCTTTTTGCATGACTAGTTAAATGTTCCACAACAGGTTGTTGATGCTCTCTTGTGTTTCTCATAAGACATTGGCAGATCTAACTGCCTTCTTGATTTCTACATTCATTCAACCGTTCTAGTTGATTTGCATACTGGTATTTTTCTGTGGACGTGCTTTATCACAAACTCGTTTGAATCACTCATTGTATCTTTTCTCTTTGAAATTGATATACTTTCAGGGGCAGTGCAGGCTAAATGGGAAGCCACTTTACATTCTTGTGGAGCCTCGTGGGATTGATTGGAGGTATAATTGCTTCTGTTTTGCTATGATCTTGTGGTCAATGTGTTGTCTAGAGCCACTCCTCAGTTTTGTTTGCTCTGAAAGGTTGGTTATACTGCAAAGTATTTAAAGGGTGCTTAGTTGTTAAACCTTTCTTCGAAAATAGGCTGCTGAGCTCCTTATGTTCTTGCTGGCACAGACATAAATAACTAGGACAGTTGCACCAATATAATGAATTTATTTTCCAATTCCAATAGACTGGCATGTGACGATCGTTCTTATTTTTCTGGTAATTGCCATTATAACTTTTTAAGCAGAACAGTTCTTGATTCATTTCACTTGCAGATCTATGCTTGGGCTAAGTGGCTGAAGAATGATAATTGACCGGTAAGTCATGACAGGCGTGTAGTTTTCCATTGCCTTAACAATCTCTTTGCTAAAATCATTTTCCCTGTAAGATATGTGAATCATTTGTAGGCTGTGCTATTGCTTTCTCTTTCTGAATAAAGACATGACCGAGGATGCTATTTGCTCGTATGATTTAGTGTATATTTGTTTATATCATTTTTAGATTGTAGTGTCCACATTGGGCGTTTCTCATCTTGTTCTTTCAGCTAATATATGATTTCATATTGGCGTACAATGATCGTAAAAACTCTTTTTTGGTGTAAAAGAATGTAGATGGTCTATGTTCAACATTTATGTTACAAATATGGTTTTCATCCCACAAACCTTTATTCCGCAATTATGAACATATTAATGAGCATCTTAATTGAATTGAGCCTATTGCAAAGTATAAAGAAATAGGAGACAAATTTTCATGGGAATTCACCGTTGAACTTTATAGGTTTGTGGAAGTGAGGATTAGAAGTCTCTCGCTATTACAATAGTTGAGAATTAATAGTAGAGCTTTTACGCTGAAGAAAAGAATAACAGAATAAAAATCTCGGGAATTCTGGTATTTTTAGTGGATAAGCCTTTTGAAAATGTCATATTTCAAGAAACCCTTGATTTCATCTGTACTCTTTATGCTTCTAAATTGTAAAATGAACTGGGCTCCAAAGCTACTTGTAAGAACTTGAGAACTTATATAAGAAACATTGAGCTCATAGATGTCAACCAAGAAGGAAATCATTTCGCTTGGAATAATAAATAGTAGGGCAAGTGGTAGATAAGAAGGAAATTGAACAAGGCTTTGTGATTACATGTCGAATGCACTAGAAATTTAATGCTCAACTCTGTACAACTAAATTTGTAGTTGTGGTTAGAACGGATTGTATTTACAAAAAGTGTGTGACTAGCTTTTAAAATGAATGAATCAGTGTATAGGATTGGGAGAATTTAGTTGAATTCAATTGATGCAATAAAATAAAACCAAACTTGGAAGACAAATTTAACCAAATAGCACAAAATTGAAAGGGTTAATCAATGAGTTTTAGTCCAGTTCAAGGGTCAATCTTGACTTTCCTATGAGTTTTCATTATCAATTGTCATTTTGTTCTTATACCTCTCTTTGAAAACTATTAACTATAGATTAACAACAAGCTCATTTAATCCCAGTTTTTCTTTACGTTGTATTTAACTAAAATAAATCTTTAATTAGGTTTAGCTATTAGACAACCCAGTATAAGTTCTTTAGAATTACGTAAGTTATTTCTAACCCTTATTGATTCTCAGTATCTATACCACAATCCACCCATATGTAGGTTCTATTAAATCATCAATATGCAAATTATAATCAAATCTAATTGGTAGTATCAAAAACCCTAAAATTCTTTACCAAGGGAACTCGGTTAAAAGCATTCAACCTCACTTGCATCTGCCTTATTTCTATATTTCCTAATCCAAACAAAACATGGGATTTCAAACTGATATCTTGCTACAATTCAATATACAAACTAATCTCCAAGACACTAGTAACCAGATTGCAACCTGTCTTGAGTTGCTTGACCTCTATATCACAAGGTGCATTCGTCCAAGGAAGAATTTAGGAGATGACATTTTGATATCCTAAGACATTTTCAAAGGCTACGTGAGGAAGGGAGTAGGTATAATGTGTGCATTAAAAGTGTATTTTAAAAAGGCTTTTGATTATTTTAATTATATTTTTCTAATAGTGGGATTCCTAAGATAATTCACATATTGGATCAAAGATGTATATCTACCACCACTTATAACATCCTTGTAAATGGTGAACCTACTCAATGGTTCAAAGGTGAAAGAGGACTTAGAAAAGGAGATCCTTTATCCCCTTATCTATTCCCATTTTGCAAGGAGGTTCTAATCCAAATCACTGCTTACAATATTGCACAAAGCTCAGATTTGAAGTATCACAAGAAGTGTAACAATTTGAAGCTATTCAATTTGACATTTTCAAATGACCTATTGTTGTTTTGCACGGTAGATGTTCCCTTTGTTTTAATCTTAATGAAGTTCATCAAGTAGTTCAACAATATTTTAGGGATTGACATCAATTTTGAAAAGAGCTTTATAATAATGTCTTCGAGGGATGTTGAATCTCTAAAGCAGGAGCTTATAAACATTTGTCATATGAAAGTAGCTAATCCCCATTTTACTTTCCCTATCACTATCTCAAGGCCATCTTATAAGGATTGCAAGCCTCTCTTTGAATAGATTAAGAAGAAACATAGAAAATGGTATAATAAAGAGCTTAGTTATGTAGATAAAGTTCAGCTGAATAAAACAACATTGTGTAACCTCTACAAATATTGGATATCTCATTTAATTCTTCCAAAGAAAATGACCAAGGACATACAAAAGATGTTGAGGAACTTTCTATAGAATGGGGATCCTTATAAAGTAAATGAGGCTAAAATGTCCTAAAGGAATTGTATTGCACAAAAGAACAAAAGGGATTAGGACTAAACTTTGTATATTTAATTTGAAAAGTTCCTTTAGTCAAAAAGGATTGGAAGTTTTTAATTGATAAGGCAAACTTATGGGTGCAATGGGTTCACAATGAACATTTATAAGGAAAAAAGCTTGGAAGTAAAAGGTAGTTTGAAGTCCTCATGGATTTGGCAAAATATACTGAAAATGAGAGAGATACTAGCTCTATCTTTCAGATGCATCATATGTGATGGAACAAACACCTTAATATGGTTTGAGAATTGGTCTACAAAGGACCATCTATACATACGTCATGATTTGTTTCACTTGAGGTATATGCTAAAGCTAGGAGAAAAGGTTAGTGAATTAATAACTGATCAACAATGGTTTATTAGGTAAAGGGGATTTTAGAAGTTAGAGCAGAAGTTGCACCAAGATACAAGTTAATAGTTGACATTGAAGATAGAGTCATATGGACTCTCCACAATATAGGAAAATTAAAAAATCTTCTAGCTAGAAATCTCTTCATGCAGTCTAGCCTACATGTAGATTGGCACAAGCTTATATGGTTCCTAGAATATTGCTCCAAATATGCAACCACAGCTTGGTTAGCTCTTAAAAATAGATTACCAATAATTGATAAAGTCAAATGCTCCTCTCTCACAAACCATTTTTGTATACTATTTTCTAATGTGTAAGAAACAAGAGATCATTTATTCTTCCAATTCCATTTCATAGTTACCTTATAGAGCAGAATCAAATCTGCATACAATGTTGAAGGACTAGAAAACTTTTGGGATCAGATGGTGAACTAGCTTCTGAATATAAAAAAGGAAAAAAGGTGTTACCTAACTCCTAATGGTAGCTTTTTGCGCAAGCATATATGAGGTATAGTAGGAAAGGAACAGGAGAAAACTCATATATAAGCAAATGGATGCCTTAAGCTTTCAAAGGTCTACCTTAAGCAAGATGAAAGAGCATTTCATGCTATCTAAAAGCAAGGTTTAAGTTAGAAGAGAAAATATGGGGAGTTCCCTAACTTTAAATCGACAAATTAGGGTATTACAATCCTTCTATTATAATGATGTCTAATGAGATGGCTCAACATTATCACTCCTTGTACATTTTCTAAGGCTTAGCCTTATTTTTAGAATACAATTGCAATTTCTAAAAACACATTAAGGACAATTATAAATATACCCATGATTATCAAAATATTTCATAGAATAATTGAAATCAATCTATAAAAAACAATAACTAAGCTTTAGATATAGATAAATTTTATCTAAGAATCATATTCAAAATAATAAATATAAATTAATAGTAGTGTTTTCTTATATAGAGCTCAATGTATTGATCTTCTCTATTATAGATTGACGACTACATATCTCTTTTCTTATTGAAGATGAATTTTTAACTTCTTTACAAAGTTTTCTTTACATCTTTGATAATTAACCTGAGTTTAGAACGAAAGAATATTGAAAAGATCCAAAAATTATGGTTTATCATATCTATTTATAGTTGTCTATATTAGGAAACAGGATCTAGGTCATAATTTTATACCAAACTATAGAGCTCTCAAAAACTTAAAATTAAAAGGTTGAATATCTCTATCTTAGCTTTCTATAGCCATTTGATTCATTTCAATCAAATTTAGGATGAGAAAGTTATAACCAATTTATGAAGTGGTGCGTAAGATGTCTTATAGATTTTTCTAGAGAGGAACACGAGCTCTAGCACACCTGTACCTTAGACCGTAGATGTTTACTTGCTCTAAGGATAGGACACTAACTTTGGCATGCTCATGTACATACATTTTGGACCTTCCTATTTATCTTATGAATTACACACTATTTATGATGCAATTGTGACTCAGGTTGTGTTACTCTTCAGATGTCTTCAATGCGTCTTTCATTAAACTATATTAATCTAGGTTATGTCTCTTCCAACACTTGATCCATATTGGGTATGGGCTACCACTTGGGCATTGTTTAAACCTACTTCAACCAAGAATTGTTATTTCCTTCAAACATTCTCCTTGCAGTCCGCTCTAATTTTTTTACAAGTCTCCAACATCTTCTCAAATTCCTAAAAATAAAACATAATTAAAACAAAGTAATTTAAATATAAAAATAGAATAAAAATTCTAAAGAAAATATGTAAATTTTCCATGAAAATCAAATATCCCACAAGTAGAATCTTCCTTGTCCTTAAGTAAATCAATATAAAAAACAAGTAGCCTAGCTAACACGTTCCAGTTCTAGGAAAATTATTGTGACCTGATAAGCTAAATGCATTTAAATTCTCATGTTGAAGGCTCAATATAAACCCACCCCACACTTACCTAGTTCATTGTCCCCAATGGACAAACAAAAAGAATAGCTACTACAAGATTAATATAAAATAAAATATGGAGAAAAAATAAAATTTAAGGTTCAAGAAACTTCTTTGAGCCTCAGTAGCAATGTTGCTTACACCTAATAGATACATCAAAATGTGGAACCTACTAAGAGAATCACACGTAACACAAGGATAGGAAACTAATAAAAATAATAGAAAAATATCTAAAAAGAAAATAAAAAATAATTAAAAAGATTTTTTACATATTAGATATAAAAAGGGGAACCAAAGGAGAATGTGACCCCCTTAGGTACCTTCTCACCAGCTAAATAGGGCTTCAAACTCTATCCATTAACCTTTAACATTGTAGTTGTTCCAGTCTTGACATTTATAGCACCAAAAGGGTATACCTTCACTATGGTGAAACGGCTAGATCATCTAGATGTAAGCTTACCAAGAAACAGTTTGAGTTTGGAATTAGAAAGGACTTACTAACCAATATCATATTCTCTCTTAAGATGTTCATATCATATCATTCTTTAGTCTTCTACTTATAAATCCAAACATTTTCTAAAGAATTTAGTTTAAGTTCCTCCAATTCTATCTATTGCAATCTTCTCTTATCTCCAGTAGCTTTTAAATCTACATTTAATGCCTTTATGGCCCAATAAATCTTATTCTCCAATTCAACAAGTAAGTTATATGGTTTTCCAAATATATATATATATATATACATATATATATATATGTAATGACACTCCTCCAAACTATGGCTCCACCTTCTGAAGTAAATATAGAACCAGAAGTTAATTTTCTTAAATCAACATCTGATTGGAAAACAGAATCTGTATATCCTGTCGGAATAAGATTGCTTCCAGAGTAAACACGCATTAAGTTCTTCGTCCTACGAAGATATTTAAGTATACACTTAACCGCAGTCCAATGCTCCATTCCTAGATTGGACTGAAATCTACTTACCTGTCCCATTGCGTAACAGATATCCGGTCTAGTGCAAAGCATTGCATACATCAAACTTCCAATTGCCAAAGCATATGAAATATTACGCATGCGCTCAACCTCCTATTGGGTTTTAGGTGCTTATTTATTAGAAAGTTTGATTCCATATCTAGTAGGTGCGAAACCCCTCTTGAAATCTTGCATGGAGAACTTATTGAGCATATTCTCAATGTATGTAAATTGAGACAAGGCTATCTGTTTGTTCTTATGATCCCTTATAAGTTTGATCCTTAGAACATAGTTAGCCTCTCCCAA
>JAOSBM010000001.1:12230415-12241017 GCA_027568955.1 Erythroxylum tenue
AACGGAAAAGAATATACAATTCAACCCCCCTTCTTGTGTATTAAGTATCTAAATATTAACGTGTGATTTACTTCAGTAGAAAGAGAAGCTCCAATCATATGGGACAAAGAAGCTCCAACACCTGCAGAGAAAGAAAAGAATAAACGGACAACACAAAGACAAAACAGGCAAAAAATAACCGAAAAAGGAAAAGTTATCACAGCTGTAAAGAAACACCTGCCGGAGAGAAACTACAACACCTGCACAGAAACGAGGAACTCAACAAAGACAGAAGACATCGAGAGCGGAGAGCTGCAGAGGAAGGCAAGGGCGGAGAGGTAAACGAAGAGAGAGAAATAAGCGAATGAATGAATAGAAGAGGGACAGTAATAATAAAGAGACAACATTTAACGAACACATATAAGGTGTCAGATTAAACAGACGAACGGGATGGATCGACAGACACAACATTTAATGAACAGATGCCAATGATAAAGGTACAACATTCAACGAATAGGGAGACATAACATTCAATGAACAGAAAGAACAAGATAGGACTTCGTAACACAAAAGAGAGAATATCTCTAGAACTTTCAGAGAGGGAGGGAGGGAATGTAACCGTTAGATTAAATGGACGGTTGGGATATTTCTAGAACTTTCAGAGAGAAGAGGTGGGGGGAGGAAATGTAACTGTTAGATTAAATATACGATTTGGATGGATTGCGTGATCGTCTATTGGAACTCGTTCTTAATATATATACTTAAAAAATGTTGTTATATTTTGGGTAAATTTGTACTCTTCTAGACTTTCTTTAAGTTGGATACATAAAATATTTAGAAGAAGAAAGAACGAGAAGGCGTAGGTGTATCATATGCTGCTCGCTCATTGTCCAGACCAGAGCCTCCTGTCCTGCTACAGCTCCTGCCTGCCCCTACTCCCCTCACCATCTAAACAAACCACATATCATATTATTACCATCGCCATCCTCCACTTCCCCAATTTGATCGGTCGAAACAGCAAAAAGCACAGATGAGATGAGACCTAACCTTAAAATATAAACAATTTCCAATTGATAACCAAGTTAAAATGAAGCACACTTCAGCCGAGGCAGTTCTGTCTTCATCTCCGGTCACCTCCACAACTCCCGACGAATCACCACCCGCCAGCTCCTCCATCCCTGCCGACGACTTGTCTTTTGCCTCCTCCCGAGATGGCAGCGGCGCCGCTCAGGAAACCGTAACCATCGATCGACACAGCGAGTATTCCGCCCTGTGCCGATGGACCGTTCACAATTTTCCTCGCATAAAAGCTAGGGCACTATGGAGCAAGTACTTCGAGGTGGGCGGTTACGATTGTCGACTATTGGTTTATCCAAAAGGAGACTCTCAAGCTTTGCCTGGTTATATCTCTATATACCTTCAAATCATGGACCCCCGCGGTTCTTCCTCTTCTAAGTGGGACTGCTTTGCTAGCTACCGTTTGGCTATCGTTAACGTTGCTGACGATTCCAAGACCATTCATCGCGATTCGTGGCACCGATTCTCTAGCAAGAAGAAATCTCACGGTTGGTGCGATTTCACACCTTCCTCTACTGTTTCTGATTCCAAATTAGGTTATTTGTTCAATTCTGATTCCGTCCTCATCACTGCCGATATTTTAATCCTTAACGAATCCGTCAGTTTTATGCGTGATAATAATGACTTGCAATCGGCTTCCTCGTCCACGATCTCGTCGTCTGTTGTTGCGGGACCTGTGTCTGATGTCTTAAGTGGGAAATTTACTTGGAAAGTGCATAATTTTAATTTGTTCAAAGAAATGATTAAAACGCAGAAGATAATGAGTCCGGTGTTTCCTGCTGGAGAGTGTAACCTGAGAATCAGTGTGTATCAGAGCTCTGTTAACGGGCAGGATTACTTGTCCATGTGTTTGGAGAGTAAAGACACGGAGAAGACAGTTGTCTCTGATAGGAGTTGTTGGTGTTTGTTCAGAATGTCAGTGTTGAACCAAAAGCCTGGCTTAAATCATATGCATAGGGACTCTTATGGAAGATTTGCTGCCGATAATAAGAGTGGGGACAACACTAGTTTGGGATGGAATGATTACATGAAGATGGCGGATTTTGTTGGGGCAGACGCTGGGTTTTTGGTGGATGATACTGCTGTCTTTAGTACTTCATTCCATGTAATCAAGGAGTTCAGTAGCTTTTCAAAGAGTGGGGGTTTTATTGGAGGGAGGAGTGGAAGTGGTGCGAGGAAGTCTGATGGGCATATGGGAAAATTCACATGGAGGATTGAGAACTTCACAAAGTTGAAAGATCTTTTAAAGAAAAGGAAGATTACAGGTCTATGCATCAAGAGCAGGAGATTTCAGATTGGGAACCGTGATTGTCGTCTCATTGTTTATCCCCGAGGCATGTTCAAATTTATTTTCCTTGCATATTGTTTATTTAAGTTATTGGCACTGATTTTCATTAAGTCAATCAACTCTTCAATAATGATGTCCAATATGAGATCAAGGTTTATTCCATCCCAATCCGGTTAAATGAGGACTATATCTGACATCATTTTTCATAGACAAGACTAATTTCTTATTTTTGATCATGGCCGTTTTAGAGTGCACTTACTGCCAAAGTTCATTATGAATTATAAATAATATGATCAGAGACTTGCTGGATACCACAAACTGTTGCGTGCTATCTGTACTCTCAGCCCCAAAAGTAATATTTTTCTCGATGGAATGACATTCATGTGAGAAATGAATGATGAGGTGATTATTAATCTTAAATTCACTTTAACATGCTTCGTCCATCTGCCATTGTTTCTCTCGATCATTGTGTTTTAGTCTTTTGTTGTTTCTTACCTCATACTAGGTAAGTAAACTGGTCTCTCCTTGTATGAAATCATGTTTTCTTTTGTATATTACATTTCTTGAGTTAAACGGAACAGACCGAGAGTAGTTAGTTGTGTTTAGAGAGTGCACTGACGGGAATTTTTGTATACTCGGTGGTATCAGGGCAGTCTCAGCCACCATGCCACCTTTCAGTGTTTCTTGAAGTTACAGATTCACGAAATACCTCTACTGAATGGAGTTGCTTTGTAAGCCATCGTTTGTCAGTTGTGAACCAAAGAATGGAGGAGAAGTCTGTCACAAAGGAATCTCAGAATCGGTATTCCAAAGCTGCAAAAGATTGGGGTTGGCGTGAATTTGTAACGCTTACTAGTTTATTTGATCAAGATTCTGGGTTTCTTGTACAGGACACTGTTGTATTTTCTGCTGAGGTTCTCATTCTTAAAGAGACATCAGTAATGCAAGATCTTAATGATCAGGAAACTGAATTAGCTAATGCTGGTTTCCAAATTTATAGGGTTCAAAAAAGAAGTTCATTTACATGGAAAGTTGAAAACTTTTTGTCCTTCAAGGAAATTATGGAGACCCGAAAAATCTTTAGCAAGTTCTTTCAAGCTGGTGGATGTGAGCTGCGGATTGGTGGGTCGTCATATCTCTGATCCTATGCTCACTGAAATGAGGTTAGGATTTTCCCGTTTCACTGTCCAACTGATGGTACATATTCTTCTGGTGCAGGTGTATACGAGTCCTTTGAAACTATATGCATTTATTTAGAGAGTGATCAATCAGTTGGTAATGATCCAGATAAAAACTTTTGGGTCAGATACAAAATGGCTGTGGTAAATCAAAAAAATCCTGCCAGGACTGTGTGGAAGGAGTCTTCCATTTGTACAAAGACCTGGAATAATTCAGTTTTGCAATTTATGAAGGTATCGGATATGTTTGAAGCAGATGCTGGGTTCCTTGTGCGTGACTCTGTAGTCTTTGTTTGTGAAATTTTGGAATGCTGTCCCTGGTTTGAGTTCTCAGATTTGGAGGTTGGTAATTGTTGTTTCTATCCATCATTTATTTTTCTGGCGATTATATCCCTATGGACTCCTGCAAGTCGTTTGGTTGTTCAGAATATGGAGAACAAAACTGAGATAAAAGAAAATAAAATTTAGAAGATATAGAGATTGTGAAAAATGTGAGAGAAGGTGTATCAAAAGAAAAACTAAAAGAGATATGGTTTTGGAGAAGCGACATTTTACAATGTGTGAGAAATAGATAATAACTGTACTGCCAGTTATTTTCCAGAAAATATAGACTGCCAGTTACCATGCAAATACATGTCCTTTTATGTCATTGTCTTGCTCGTACTGAAAGTCTTGATCTCCCTAGAACATTGTTGATTATATTGTGAGCTACTATTACGTACTCTTGCATATATATAGTTTTTACATCTTGTGCACTTCTATATTTTATAGGGGAAGAAATCATTTCATATTTGGACATTTGCTTTATTGCACTTGGCATTCATAGTACATTACGTGAATTTTCAGATATGACTAGCATCCTTTAAAATTTTGAAGGTGTTTCTTTCCATTTTCATGGTATCATACTGACCTGTTCTTTTTTTAAACTTTTTCATAACTTGTCTTTTTCTTTTCTTTTTTTTTAATTTGAAGTTTCATAGTGTGACCTTCCTTGTTTTGCAGTTGTCACCCACACAGGGGTACTTAGAGAAACTTGAATATACTAGTGTTCTCTTTTATAATATCTTACAGGACTGTTTCGGATGCATAATTAATCTGTGCTTCAATTTTTGTAACCTGACATTCTTTCAGTGTATAATAATAGGGATCACTATAACTAATCTGGACGAGATGGGTCTAATATTTTTCCTAAAAGTTTCTTCCTCTTCTCTATGTGGTTAGGTATTGGCATCTGAGGATGATCAGGATGCTTTAACAACAGATACTGATGATCTCATTGATTCCGAGGATAGTGAAGGAATAAGTGGAGATGAAGAGGACATCTTTAGAAATCTTCTTTCTAGAGCTGGGGTTCACCTCACTTATGGAGACAATCTGTTACAGCCACAGGTTACCCTGAGAGAAAAGCTTCTAATGGATGCTGGTGCCATTGCTGGTTTTTTGACTGGTTTACGTGTTTATCTTGATGATCCTGCTAAAGTAAAGCGCTTGCTTCTTCCAACCAAGCTTTATGGTGGCAGTGATGGCAAAAAGCCCACAAAGATTGATGAATCTTCACCTAGCGTGATGAATTTGTTGATGGGGGACAAAGTTTTACAGCCCGAAATTATAGATCTGCTTTTGGACATTATGGTTGAATGCTGCCAACCTTCAGAGGGAAATTCTAATGGTGATTCGATTGATGGAAACTCCAAGCCTTCTGTATATGGCAGTAGTGCACCAAGTTCCCTGGAATCTGAGAGGGAAACTCGAGCAACAGAATCTACTCAGTCTCCTGTTTATGGGAGATTGGATTCTTGTTTAGATGATTCTATAAATGCATCTGCTGTACAAAGTTCTGATATAAATGGGATCTACATTCCTGGAAAAGCTGTTCCTGTACAAACTATTTACCCACCAATAGCAACAATAGTAGATTCTATGGAAAATGCTTCTCTGCGCTGTAAGGTATGTTTTTTTACTGCTTAATAATAAGCTGTCCTTTATTAACCATTTAACAAATTGAATGTTTAGACCAAATGGCCAGAGCAGTCGGAGGAGCTCTTAGGATTGATTGTAAACTCACTGAGAGCCATTGATGGAGCAGTTGCTCAAGGTGGTTCTGAGCCAAGACGAAGACCCCAGTCTGCACAGAAGATTGCTCTTGTCTTGGATAAGGCCCCAAAGCATCTGCAGCCTGACCTTGTAGCTTTAGTTCCCAAATTGGTAGAGCATTCAGAGCATCCTTTGGCAGCTTGTGCACTTATTGAAAGACTCAAAAAGCAAGATGCTGAACCTGCACTGAGGATTCCTGTAAGATTATCCTTTGGGAAACATATATTTCATTGATTTTGGCATGCTCGCATTCCTTGTGATTTTAAGGTTTACACGTTAAAATATTAAACTTGTAATAGGATTCCTGTAAGATTATTTTCAGGAACATATTTCATAGCTCTTAAGGCATATATGTGTAACATATTGTGTTCCTAAGTTCCACACCTGAGAAATTTTAGACAGAGAATCAGCATTTTTCCTTGTCATTTGTATGTTGTCTTCATCTTGTATCTATTACTTGGTTGTACCAACATACTTGTTTTTGTGTAGGCTCTCGGTGCCATTAGTCAACTCGAATGTGGCAGTGATGAATGGGAATGTGTTCTTTTCCAGTCTTTCGAGCTTTTGGAAGACTCTAATGATGAACCACTTGCTGCAACCATTGAGTTTCTATTTAAAGCTGCATCCCGATGCCATCATCTTCCTCAAGCTGTATAAGCTCTTATCTACATTTTTCATATGAAAATTTTCTTTATTATTAAGCTATATATTCTTATTCAATATATAACTTTATTTTCTATATCTTTTAGGTTAAATCTGTTCGTGTTAGGCTAAAGTATTTGGGAGACAGTGTTTCTCCTGTCGTGCTGGACTTTTTGAGTAAGACACTAAATACTTGGGGAGATGTTGCTGATACCATACTTAGAGATATCGATAGTGATGATGAATTCGGAGATAAATGCACAGAATTCACTCATGGAATTTCCTTTTTTCCTAAAATTGGGCCAACTTCTGATGGCTTTCATGTGGTGGATAAACAGAACATTTGTGCTAGTTGTCATTTTTCTGATATTTACATCTTGCTTGAGATGTTGTCTATACCTTGCCTTGCGGTTGAAGCTTCTCAAACATTTGAGAGAGCTGTGGCTCGAGGAGCTGTTGTGGCTCAATCTATAGCAGTTGTTTTGGAAAGACGCCTTGCTCAGAGATTAAATTTCAATGCCAGATCTGTAAATGAAAATTTCCAACAACCACTAATCGATGTAGAAGCCAGTCAACAATTGAGGGTCCAACCAGATGACTTTACTGTTGTTCTTGGTCTTGCTGAAACATTGGCCCTTTCTAATGATATTTGTGTGAAGGGGTTTGTCAAGATGCTTTACACAATCTTGTTCAAATGGCATCCCGATGGGTCCTATAGAGGAAGAATGGTGAGGAGACTTGTTGATTGTGCCACCAGTACAACAGATAATGGTCGTGATTTAGAATTATACTTAGATGTATTGGTCATCTTAATCTGTGAGGAGCAGGAAATAGTTAAGCCTGTTCTGAGCATGATGTTGGAGGTTGCTGAACTTGCAAATGTTGATCGGGCAGCACTTTGGCACCAGTTATGTACTAGGGAAGATGAAATTATTCGCATAAGTGAAGAGAAAAAAGTAGAAAGTTCTAACATGGTTCAAGAAAAGGCCAGCCTGTTCCAGAAGTTGAGTGAATTTGAAGCCACTAACAACCGACTAAAGGTACCTGAACTTGTAATATATTATGTTTATGTAGAATAATTGTAAACCTAATAACTTTTGGCTCTTATGCTAAATTAATTCTTGTCATGAAATAACAGTTGGAATTGAGGGCTGAGATGGATGGGTTTGCTCGGGAAAAGAAGGAACTTTCTGAGCAAAAGCAAGAAGTTGAAAATCAGCTTGAGTGGGTGCGTTCAGAACGGGAGGATGAAATCAGAAAACTCAAAGCTGAGAAGAAAGCTATTCAGGATCGTCTTCATGATTCTGAAGCACAACTCACCCAGTTAAAATCCCGAAAACGAGATGAACTGAAGGTAGCATATCATCTTCATTTCAATCATTTTATTCATGGACCTTCTCTGCTGCATATTTTCCTGTTGAGAATAGATTCAGTTTACATGTATGCTTTCTACCTTTGTAATCATATCTTTTTAAACGAAGACAGTACTCTTTTCTGATGGTATTTGAAGATGATGGCATGAATTTGACCTTTGGCTTGTTCCTTTATCTGGCTTGCTGTCCTACTGTGTTGGGATAGCTGCATTTGCTACAATGACTTTGCATTGTAACAAACATTTACTTGAGCTTTAAATTGGTTTTGGCAGTCTCATTCATGAAATGATAATCTATTCTGCATTTTGGTATTGCATTATGGTTGATATCTGATTTTTAATCAATACCCTAAGCATATGTGGTTGGGTTTATTTTAGTTGCATTATGGTTGATATCTGATTTTTAATCAATACCCTAAGCATATGTGGTTGGGTTTATTTTAGTAAAATGATGCTTGCGAATACCTGCTAATGAGGATGAGTTAATCAGAATCAGTTTAGATGAATAAATGTATTTCTGCCCTGATTATTGCTTAGCTTTTTACTTGTTTCTTGTTATTGACGTACCCACATTGATTCCCTACCTAGTTTCCTTCTTGAAAGTGTTTTATGCATGCAACAGAGAGTAGTAAAGGAGAAAAATGCTCTTGCTGAAAGGCTCAAGGGTGCTGAGGCTGCACGTAAGAGATTTGATGAAGAACTGAAACGGTACGCCACAGAGAACGTGACTCGGGAGGAAATCCGACAGTCATTGGAGGATGAGGTTCGGAGATTAATGGAAACAGTTGGGCAAACTGAGGGGGAGAAGAGGGAGAAAGAAGAGCAGGTTACTCGTTGCGAAGCATATATAGATGGAATGGAATCAAAATTGCAGGCGTGCCAGGTTCTTATTAATTTTCTGCCTTGTCTTTGTTTCTTATCATTATGACCGATTTTCTTCTGCATTGTTGACTACTTGACTTCTACGAGTTATCATATGGATCTACACCAATTTTTTAGTTGTGTAAAGTCTAACGGAGGAGTGCAACTCTAGTACCTCATGTTTTGTTGACAAGTTCTCAACTGTCAACTTCACCATTTGATATCAGATTGATAAGATTGCTTTTGAATATTTTTTAAAGCTCGATGATCAGTGATCTTTATCCTGATTCCTGCAAATGAATTTCCACGAAACCCCTTGTTCTCCTATCTCGTTCTCATACTTGTGTTTGTTTATGCAGCAATATATACATACTCTTGAGGCTTCTCTTCAAGAGGAGATGTCACGACATGCTCCTCTTTATGGCGCTGGATTGGAAGCATTGTCAATGAAGGAGTTGGAGACACTCTCACGTATTCACGAGGAAGGGCTGAGGCAGATCCACGTCTTTCAACAGCGAAAGGGAAGTCCTGTCGCCAGTCCTCTGGTTAGCCCCCCCCACACTCTACCTCACAATCATGGGTTGTATCCTACTGCCCATCAGGTGGCCGTCGGATTACCTCCTCCACTTATCCCAAATGCTGTTGGAGTCCATGGCAATGGATACATGAATGGTGCGGTTGGACCGTGGTTTAACCATAATTAAAATTGTTTTTGTGCTCCATAATACCATACCAATGTAGGCATTCGTTGGCCTAGTAGAGCCAGGTGACATCTCATTGTGAAGGGATGTTCATTTTTGAGTTCCTTGACATCTCAATGGGGAACACTGGAAGAAAGAAAAAAGAGGAAATAATAATACAATCGCTAATACTCCAGTAGTTGGTAAAATAGCAAATGCCTGATATTATGAATAATAAAATCGCTAATAGTCCAGTAGCCGGTAAAATAGCAAATGCCTGATATTATACCCTTCTAATCAAGTTTATTATAGGCCTTTACAAAATTTTGTTTCTGTCCGCTTAATTTTGGAGATTAATGAAATGGAGCAAATGTAAGTTTTGGCGGGAATGTATTCTTTCAATAATGATTTTGGATTATATTTGCATAAGCTATGCCCAAGGCCTAAACTCATCTATCCTCTTTTAACGGCCTGAGTGAAAACCCGCCATGTGCACAAACAAATGCATATGATATTGCTCTAACTAATAAAATTATGGGTTAATAATGAAATTTGTAATTTTAATCTGAATCTGAATCTTAGAAAGTAATAATAAAAATATTCACTCTTAAAATTTACAAAAATATACTGAGTTTAATCTTGTTGTTAATGTCATGTACGTTAACATATTTGTCGCGCATTTTAGTTTTTAGGTTATTGTATTATAAAAATAAAAAGAATATTTTAAATATAATTAAATTACCATAATTTCTAATATATAAAAGGGTCAATTACAAAAAAAGAGCTAAATTTTACTCAATTTTATAATTATAGTTTGAACTTAAAAAAGTAGCAATTAAATACTAAAATTTGCAATTTTTTTTCCAATTCTATTTCGACGTTTGTATCTTCGCTAACATTGCTAACGTGATTTGCTACTATGTTAAGTCAAAATGACTTTAATAATAATAATTTTGATGATAAAGAAAAAATCAGACGAAAGCTTAATCAAAAAGCAGACCGAAGCTTAATAGAAAAGCAGACGGAAGCAAGTTTTGAAAAGCAGACGAAAGCTATTTGGAAAAATAGACGAAGAGATGCAGACGGAAGCTTAATAGAAAAGCAGACGGAAGCAAAGTTTTGAAAATGCAGACGGAAGTAGAAAGCAGACGAAAGCTTAATCAAAAAGCAGACGAAACAAAATGCAGACAGAAGCGGAAAGCAGACGGAAGCAAAATACAGACGGAAGCAGAAAGCAGACGGAAGCATAAGTCTGAGTTAGTTACAGAACTCAACTGAATAACCGTTTCTTTGAAAAATCAAGAAGCAGTTGAAGAAGCATACTATAAATATGAGTCGAAGTTGAAGACTGCAGAAGCTAATGAAGTTACACAGTTACAAAAGCTAGAAAAATTCTTGAGAGAGTTTATTGTGCGAACAATCTTAGAGCTA
>JAOSBM010000001.1:12254685-12265551 GCA_027568955.1 Erythroxylum tenue
TTTTTCTAAGGACAATTGATACTGCAAATTGCTATTTTTGATTGTAGGAACCTCAAGGAAGAAAGGAATAAAAAGGATTCAAAAACAGCTCGTTGCGGCGTATCTCAATTATCCTGATGCGGCGCGTCATGAAAGAAAAACTCACCGCGACGTAAATCAATTATTTCGTCGTGGTGAGTGATCCAGAAAGTGCACGCCGCGACGCAGCTCTCCCATCGCCGCGGCGAACAGTCGGGTATCCGGACTAAATTTGAAAAATCATCTCACTATTTCGACCGGACCCACGACCCATCCTTTAAATACCATGCCAAATTAGGTTAAAAGGGATATCGGCATTCTACAGGTAGTAGAAGCATATCCTTCGATCAATACTCGACGACCATTCCACCTCTCATCTGCGACCATCATCCACCACCTCCGATCAGTTCTTTGTCAACTCCACCGCCGGTCTTTATTGCTACCATGGGTGACATCGGAGCTTCAGCAGTCGTGAAGGGTTCCGAAGTCATGCGCGGCTAGGTCATCATTCCCTCTTGAAAATGTAACAACGACTTGAGTTCACCGGGCTTCAAAGGGGAGTTAATCTTACATTGTCAAGTTTAACTGCATTGTTGTAAATTTCTGAGTTAGGGTTTACGGCAGTGTTAGTTAAATTAGCTTGGTTAGAGTTTAATCAAGTGTGAACGATGTCTTGTGTTATGGATTTGGTTATATGTAGAACTTTGATGCTTAACATATGAAGTTTCATATATATCTTTTGGTGATTGTGTTAATCCTCTTTATCTGCCTAGTTGTGTTTGATATTGAGATTATTCTTGATCCAAGTGAACACTTGCATTAACTTGTCCATTTCACACACTAAGATGCATTTAACAAGGTTTTAAGAAAAGAGTTCATTGATTAAAACCTTGGACTTAAAGAGTTCTTTAAGGTTGATTATTTGAAAACTTAGTGAATTTCACTCCCGAAAAATTTGTTTGAACCATGATAGCCTAAGCTTGTTTTCAAGAGGACTTTATCATATTCGATTATTGTTTGAATTTTCAATTCCCATCTTCCCAAAAATCCAAAAATACTTTTTACGCATTCTTCTTTAATTTAGTTAAATTTCCTTAATTACTACCAATGATCCAAACCTCCCTTTTATCAACTTTGTTTGCATTTTTGACAATTAGGCTAACTTAAACCTTTTTCGCTAGGTTCCAATTAAGTGAGACGACCCGAGGTTGCATCCTATATTGCAATCCTTGAAATTAAAATTTTTTATTCGGTTTCTAAGGGACTGATCTTAAGATCGAACGACAGCACCGATCACGCCGGCTGCTCTTCCCTCTCTTCACGCAACCAAGTCGTTGGCTTCTCCAAGCCATAACCCAGCTGCGCTTTCTCCTCTTATTGCTGCTCACTATTCCCTCTGATTTGACAATTTAATTTGCTACTCTTAAAACCCTGCTGCTCGTGTCTTCGTTGTGGGAAGACGTAGCGTTTTACGCTGCTTACTGCGTTTACGCTAAACGCAGCGTCGTTGCGTTCACGCTAAACGCACGCATCTACGTTGCGTTAAACGCAAGTGACACAAACGTATGCCTTCAACGTAAATGCGTTTGCGTTTAATGCATATGCTGCTGTGTTGTGCCTTTTCTCCTCTATTCTCTTCTCATGCGCTGCCATTTAGCCCCTCTTTAGTCCACCCATATTGCAGCATTTTAGCCTTGGCTTCTAATTATGTTAGTGTCGTTTCATTCTCTTATTTCCTTCTTCTGTTGTTATTTTGTACTTCATTTTTCTTGTCTCTTTTTTTTTCTTGCTCCATGAAGACAAACAAAAATAAATCTTCAAAAAACGACCCAAATGTAATGCTTCTTACTCACTTTAATTTCTTTGCTCCCAAATTGTACCTAAAATCAAATATGAATTAAAGTGATTATTTTAATTATTTTTGTAACATTAATCACTAAGTGTAAATAATTAAATATATCAACAATTAGACACATATCAGTCTTATTCAGCTTTTACTAAAGTATCATCTTGATTTGATGATTTGTGCTACTTACATTTATCTGTGCACTTAATAAATTCATCAAAACAATTCACACACTTCTATGATTATTATTATTTGACTTTCATCAAAATTAATAGAAGAATAACACCAATTCAATCTTTTCCATCTAATTGTGAGAGGCATCTAGACCAACATTATCCATTTTATCACCTTCATTTGCATAAATTTCTTTAAAAGTGTTGGAGCCATCTTCAAGAAGTGTGTTGTTAAGATCAAACTCTACTAGTTCTTTTTTCTAACCAGTTTCGAAAACACTACCCATAGGTACCCCCTTTTGGGTGGATTTACTAGGCTTCTATGGATATGTTATTAGGATTATAGACTTCTCCAATTCTCCAGATTCTCCTAATCTCAAAATGGATAGATTGTCTAGCAATATAGCATTTTTCTAAATTTCAATACATAGCTTAGCATAACATATTCTTTCCATTATTGCTATTTGGGAATCTATACATATTGGTTTCCCAAAAGAGCTCGCCAGAAAACTCAGACCTTCAATGGTCCAAAACTCCATAGGTAAATTGTGAAAATGTACCTACATTGGAATTACATCAATCTTACCTCTTTCTAACTCCACTACAAGCCTCCATTTCAAAATGAATAATAGTTACTCACTAATATGCCATAGCCCTTGCTCTATTATTTCAATTAGAAAAGATTCATCCAAGAATTTGAATAATATTGTGCCATCTTCTCTAAGGATGACTTTGTCTAATCCTTTCTTACCCCACCTTGCTTTTGCCCAAGCATTTACTACCAGAAATAGTGGTCTTTTGTTGGATCACGAAATTTTCTTTAAGTTAAACATGATTTAGATTAATTTTTGAGGTTTTGATAGATTAATTATTTTTGGGAGTTAATTACTATGTCAAAGTTAGTAGGACTTATTGAATAGGTAAGTGGAGTTAGAGTATTAATGTAATAGGAATCTTCAAGGGCATTTTTGGAAGATCCCTTAAGGTTAAAAGAACATGAGCTTATAAGGAAGGGTAAAATACACTTTTTGGGCTCATTAAGGGTAGAAATGGAAGAAGAATATGTTGTCTTGCTTGTTAAGAAGAGAAAAACGTGAATTGAAGGGAGAGAGGGGTGAAAAAAACGAAAATAAGATAGAAGAAGAGAGATTTCGGTGAAAGAAGAATAGAAGAGAAATCAAGCTTGTCAAGGTAAGTTGACCATCTTTTTTTCTTGCTTTATTAAAGAAATGGGTTGTGTTGAGAATGAAGGAGTTAGAGAGAGAAGGGGTTTGTGTAGAGAATGAAAGGTTTGTGATGGAAGAAGATGAATTAAGAGAACCCAATTGATTTTAGGGTTTCTAAAGTAGGTCTTGGGTTTTCTAACCTAGATGGACTATGGGTAGGTTAGGTTTGAACTTAATTTGTGTTTATTGCAATTTTGTGATTTTTGAATGTTTAAGAATTTTATTGGAATGTTGTTTTGAATGGAACCTTGGTTGTTTTAGGAAACCAAGAGAATCCTACCCAAGAGCAAAGGGAAAGGCAAGCTTGACTTGGATTTTCACAAGCTACTTAGGTGGGTAATGTATTTATAGTTTTATGTGATTGGGCAAATTCTTGCCTATACGTGTGTATGTGTTGAATGCATGATGATTTTGATTTTGTTATGCTTTAAAAAGGGTTATAACATTTTGTATAAATAAAAAGGAGTAAAAGCATGAAAGTATGAACATTTGATAAAATGTTTTTGAGCATGATTATGTGCTTCTGTTTGGGCGAGAGTAGAACCATTATGCTCGTCACGTGTACATCAACAAAAGTCTTCTCCTGACTGCCCACTTGAGGCATATGAGCTTCGAAAAATGGACTCATTCTGTTCATGGGGTAAACTTCAGTTTCTTCATTTGTTTCTATGGAATCCTCGAGTCATTTGTTTATGTATTGCATCTGTAAATTGTTAAGTATGAAGCATTTTGAGTGTTATGTGTTATGTGTTATGAGCCTTGAGCTAAATTTGATGAATGTATAAATTGCTAGATACATATCTTTATATACATGTACATATGCTTGACTTTGGTCAATTGCCAATGGCTATAAATGTATTAGCCACTAAGCTATGTAGCTCACCCCGCTATTCCCTCCTCAGGTGCAGAAATAGACGAATAGCAATCCTTGCAGGGCATCAGAAACTCCAAGATTGTTAGAGACTTTTGTAACTAAGTTAGTGATTTTGGATAGCTTTGTAAGCATATCAAACATTGAGCATCCGTGTATTTTGTATCTTGTGTTAAATTTTGATGTAATATTGATATGTAATTAAAGCTATGTATGAACTCCATTTTGATTTAGAAATGAACTGAGAATCGAAGGAGTTTCTGATGTGCATGTGCAAGTTTATCTAGTAGTTGTACATTTTATACTTCAAGTCTTCTATATGGGTAAAATTCGTATTCCGACTTCAGGGAGGAATTTGTATTAATCTAGGCTATAGCTTTCCAACGGTATATAGTATGAAATTTTTGCACGTCTGAGTTGAAAGTTATAATTCTTATAAGTGGAGATGCTCAGGAGTGTAAACTGTATCTTCTTAGGTTGACCTTCTGAATCTTCTAGGATTGACCTTCTGTATCCTCTTAGGTTGACCTTCTGTTTCTTCTTAGGTTGACCTTCTGAATCTTCTAGGGTTGACCTTTTGTATCCTCTTAGGTTGACCTTCTGTTTCTTCTTAGGTTGCCCTTCTGCTTCTTCTAATGTTGACCCTCTGAACATCTTCTGTGCACTGTTCATAAAACATCTTCTAGGTACTGTTCATCTTACATCTTCTAATCCAATTTTAATCCTCTAGATGATAGAATCTATCTTCAAGGTCTTCATAAAAGTTGTAGATCTTAAAGTCCTCTTTCAAACCATCTAATAATGACCTTAATCCGATAGCTATAAACAAAGTTATGCTAATTGTTAAGCATCTTCTGTCCATTGTTCATAAATATCTTCTGGGTACTGTTCATCTTACATCTTCTAGTCCAATTTTGACCTTCTAGATGACAGAATATATCTTCAAGGTCTTCATGAAAGTTGTAAATCTTGAAGTCCTCTTTCAAACCATCTAAGAATGACCTTAATCTGATATCTATAGAAAAAGTTATGCTAATTGTTAAGCATCTTCTTTGCACTGTTCATAAACATCTTCTGGGTATTGTTCATCTTACATTTTCTAATCTAATTTTGACCGTCTAGATGGCAGAATATATCTTCAAGGTCTTCATGAAAGTTGTAAATCTTGAAGTCCTCTTTCAAACCATCTAAGAATGACCTTAATCTAATATCTATAGAAAAAGTTATGCTAATTGTTAAGCATCTTCTTTACACTGTTCATAAACATCTTCTGGGTATTGTTCATCTTACATCTTCTAATCTAATTTTGACCGTCTAGATGACAAAATCTATCTTCAAGTCTTCATGAAAGTTGTATATCTGGAAGTCCTCTTTCAAACCATCTAAGAATAACCTTAATCCGATATCTATGGAGAAAGTTATGCTAATTGTCCCGAGATAGGTTCAATATGATTGAGGACAAAACCTTGTTTGATTATTTCGGTCATAACTTGGTTATCCGACCTCCAAATGAGATGATTCTTGTTTCTAAATAAACTAGAGACATAGAGCTACAAATGTTCGGAAGAAGTCAAATTATAATTTCGATTTGAGGTTTTTCCAAAATTTGTCCTAAAGTTGAAGAAATGGGTGTATTATGATGTTTGACTGGTGTGAGCACACCACCATTAGGAGATGATGACTAACAAGGGTTTATGAAAATAAACCTATAGGATAATATGATCGGTATAATGACTCCGAATATTGGGCTCTAGAAGTGAGGTCCAACATTATTTAGTATCAGAGCAAATGTTGGATTCCGGAAGCGGGATTAATCAACATCTTTTACTCTAGAAAGAACTAATTACCACATAGGACCAAGCCATAGCACCCACCTTTAGTAGCTCGATGGGAGGGGAGCTAAGTCCATCTATGATAACATTCTGAAAGTGCTTGAGAGCCCTTTTTTGTGCTGAGTTTGAAATTTTGTTTTCGAAGCTCCCACTGGTCGAGTTTCTTCTGAATTTGCTTCGGCAATCGCATTTTTTTCATCTCGTTGCTATTTTTGCTTTCAGATTTTACAAGTAGTGATTCCTTAAAGAGAGCAGCCAAGTCATCCTTGGAGAGGGATGATTCTCCTTTTTCCTAACCACATGCAAGGCCTGGGGAAGGCCTTCCACTGAGGATGAAACCTCAGTCACCTTGTATCTGTCGATCGCGTAGAAGAGGCAACAAACCTGACGTTGGAAAGAGTTGATTCCAAAAAAGGAAATGTGCGGGATAGTTTGGTAAATCTGGGAGGAGATGTTAGAGAAAATTTTTGTAGAGAGAAGTCAGTCAAAATTTCATTTTCCCTGACGGAGCACAAATTTTTTTATAGAATAGTCATATTAGTGTAATGGTGTAACAAACAACTTGCATCTAACTACATTGATCAGGGAAATTTCTCTTCAAATACGACCATTCTAAGATAAAATCGCTAATCATATTATAGGACAAATAGAAATCAAGTTTAAGTTAACCAAGAAGATTAGAAATAAAGGGATATCAGTATTAATTAATGTATAGATATATAAAGGATTGCATAGTCAAAGTCTGTTAATTAGGGTCATGTATAGAAGATTTAACAGTGTCAAATCCGTAATTTGAAGCCTATTATGTACGTCGAGGTGTAGATTACAGACTTGATATGGAAAGAGCGGAAACAAACCGTATCTTTTGTGCCCGCCATTTTAACTTCATTATCGCAACCACTTCCCCTCACATCTCGCTCTTCCCTTCTCTCTCTCCTACTACGTTTTCCCAAGAAAACAAAAAATCACTTTTCGCAACACTGATGTACTGAGTACAATTATACTGCATCAATCTCTAAACAAAACATTGAAAAGAAAGAAAGGAAAGAACAGAAAGATATAGGAGAGTCCGAAATGGAGAGTGGGTATAACGTCTACAAAGTCTCGGCTCTCTCGTCCGCGTGTATTTTTATGATCGTTTTTGTCGTAATCAAGCTGGTCTCCGACGACGGTTATTTCACTGACTTCTCTGTTTCTAAACTGGACCACTCCATTTCCATTCCCGTCGTCGAGCTACAAGCCAAAGTCACTGACTCTGTGCATCAAATCATGTCCTATTATTCTTCTCGATCCAGCAACGGTGCTTCCATCAACGGATCCACAAACACTACTGCTATTGTTAGTAGCAAAAGGATTATCACACATTCGTTTGTTTTCTATTTTTTTCGGCCCAAATTTAACGTGATTTTTTTTAATACTTTATGTACAAGTTGCAGAAGAGAAAAGCCATGCCAGTTAGCAGAGACAAAAAGATGGAACAAGAGCTAGCCCAAGCTAGAGATTCGATTCGCAAAGCAGCTTCATTCAAGTTTAATGAAAACATCTCGCGATTGGTCAGTGGCTTTGAAGGCAACGGATTTAATCAGGCGATTTATCATAACCTCGGAGCCTTATATCAGTAAGGCCGTTTTCTCTTATTTATTTATTCCTTTCTAGCTAGCTTACGGTGAGCTAATTAGATAATTATCAAAAAAATTATTTAACAAAGCAATCCTTATAAATACTTCCCTGCCCAATACTCACATCTCCATAGCCAAACAAAAACTTTTATCATCTACCTTACGGGCGCGATATACACCCTCACGCCTTTCTGAATTATGATTTGTGGACTCATTATTCCTGCATTGATTCCATCATATTAGTGCAACTTCTGACAAAGTTGCCAATTTTTATCTAGTTGTTATTCTTTTTCTTAAAATCATAATTCAGGATTCTACTGTTCGACTTAGGGTGATAATTACAGCTACGAACAACAACTATAAATGTCTATTTAAGATTTGATATTAAATTTTGTAAGTAACCAAGTGATGATGACACTATAATTACATACAATAAAACAGAAATAATATGTAGTAATTGGAGATATTCCTAGAAGTGTCTTAACAATCTCAATATTGTATTCTTGCTGTACTTGTGGTTGCGAGTTGCAATTTAGAATCCTGTTGGAAAATGTTTCTGGATGTCATTTTTGCTGCTGGAATGACTAGTACTCATCCTCTTACCTCAGTCTTTCACAAAGCCATCAAACTGAAAAACTAAAACCCTTGTTTGCCTAGACGCATGTGCAACATTATCCACTAGTTACTTCATTTACTTGTGCGTCCTTTCACTTGGTGAATAACCGAGAACTAAGATCAGATTAGAATTTTATAGGACATAGCTATAGAGTTCATTAGACTTTCGATGAGGCAACGTCGCCACATGGCGGTGTGGCGTTCAGGAATGGGGGTATGGAGTTTGTCGGCAAATGCATTATCGCGTTTTGCCTCTTTCGTGTCTTTTCTCGTATATAAAAAGTCTCGAAGTGCAATTCGCAATACGGTTAGGGAAGGCTATTTAATGAAGATTCTTGATCAGTAAACGTCCTTGTACTGGCTGGCAAGTACTTCTTGGAGCTCGGTTCGCTTTGTAGGCTTGTAAGTTGGACTCTTAGATGGTGACCCTTACGTCATTTAAGACAATTTAGGTCAAAAAATTATCACTTTATACCGTACTTCCAACTTTGTCTTAGTGTTGTGTTCTCGAAAGATTAATTGAACTACTAGAGTTGCATCTATTTTGATAGAGAATCAAACTGTAGTAAGTTGATTTCAAATTTCAATTTTGATGATTTTTCTAGAGAAGGATCCGTTGGTGATCAAATATTTTGATTTGTGCTATTACTTTAGTCAATTGTTGAAGATTATTTTAATTTATTGTTAAGGCTATTACTCAAACTTCTGAAAGGCCGCGATAAGTAATTGGGGCCAGAGGATTACTTGTAACCAAATATCTTGGTGATGATATTCATACAGGAGCCACATTGAGATGGAGAGACGATTTAGGGTGTGGACGTACAAGGAAGGAGAGCCGCCACTGTTTCACATTGGCCCCGTCAATAACATTTATTCCATTGAAGGACAATTCATTGATGAACTTGATAGCAGGAACAGCCCATTTTCAGCTCGCCACCCAGATGAAGCACTTGCATATTTCCTCCCCGTTAGTGTCGTTGATATCATACGTTACGTCTATAAGCCGTACACCGATTTCTCTCGCAAGAGACTGCAAAACATTGTAAGAGACTACATTCAGGCTATTGCTACCAGATATCCATATTGGAATAAAACCAGCGGCGCCGATCATTTTTTTATTTCTTGTCATGATTGGGTGCGGTAATCTTTTCTTTACATGTATTCATAATTACCAATAGTATATCGAGAACTTTCTATTTCTATAAAATGAATCTTCTTCTTGATGTCTCAGGCACCTGATGTTTCAGCTGGAGATCCTGAGTTTTATAAGCACTTCATCAGAGTTCTCTGCAATGCTAACGCCTCTGAAGGTTTCAAACCTGTAAGAGATGTCTCATTGCCTGAAATCAACATCAAGTTCGGAGAGCTAGTCTTAGCACCCCGTAGCCAGCCTCCTCGCAATCGTCCCATCCTCGCCTTTTTCGCTGGAGGTAGTCATGGAGATGTAAGAAAGACTCTGTTCAAACACTGGGAAGACAAAGACCATGATGTTAGGGTTTATGAGTACCTCCCTAAAACCCTGAATTACACGGAACTAATGGGTCAAAGCAAGTTTTGTCTATGTCCCAGTGGATATGAAGTTGCGAGTCCTAGAGTGGTAGAGTCGATACACGCAGGCTGTGTTCCGGTGATCATTACGGATTACTATGTTCTGCCATTCAGCGATGTTCTTGATTGGAGCCAATTTTCGGTTCATATTCCGGTTGCTAGGATTCCTGAAATTAAGAAAATTCTACAAAGGATTCCCATGAACGAGTACTTGAAACTGCAAAAAGGGGTGATTCAAGTTCAACGACATTTCACTCTTCACAGGCCTGCTAAGCCTTTCGATGTCATGCATATGGTGATGCACTCTGTGTGGCTCAGGAGGCTTAATCTCAGGATGCCGTTGTAGTCAACTTGCGTAAATTATTGTACCATAACTTTTAGGAAGTGTCTAGTGTATTGCCTGTCGAAGCTAATATATATCAGTCAAATGATACCAATAGCAGCACTTACGTTATCATTTTTTTTAGACATAATTCATTAGTATTTAGGTGACCGCATTTAAATGGCAATCACGTGTCTAAATGGTTAATAGTGATTTTATTGTACATCAAGATTAGCTAAAACTTAAGCACTTACGTAGACTCAGTTCTTATCTTCAATTCACCAAGTTTACAATGATATTTAAACAAAAAAAAACATTGAATTGAAATCCTAGCTCACCTTATAATAACACTCGATTTTGTAAACTTTGTAATTATTAAAATATAAAAGAGAGACTGCGTATAATTGATAACCCTCTTCTGACTCTCACAAAACGGAAAATCTTATGCACGAAAACAGCCCTTTAGTAATGCCTAAAATATTTTTATAAAAAAATTTAGACAATAGTTAAGAGAAATTAAAAGAGAGATCTTAAGAGGGCCTTAATATTTTTAAGGATCATAATAATTCATAAAATATGAAAGGTCTTAAAAGAAAAGAATAACTATAAATTTAAATTTTCATTTCTCATGTAAATAAACTTTTATATTTGGTTGGGTCGGCAATTCCGAGCCCAGGCCCAAATTCAATAATCAGCAAGCCCAGCCGTATGAGTACCCTCATGCATGCATAACGACCTACGTGCAACCCTAAACCTAGCTAACCTAGCTATCATCCCGTATATAAGGTATCGTTTC
>JAOSBM010000001.1:12336148-12348368 GCA_027568955.1 Erythroxylum tenue
GGGAATCTTATGCATGAATGAGATGAAGAAAAAGGATGAAGAATCGAATGAGAAGAGTAGGTGCACTCAATCTGGTATTTAACATTAGGAAATGATATAGCATTAGAAAAAGGTGAATTCTAGAAAACTAGAATAAAAACTGGTGTTAGTACGTTTGATAAAGAGAGAAATGTCGTCTTAGATCAATGAACATCAGGGTATCCATTGTGTAAGATATAAAGTGGTGATTTTCAGACGTAAATATGTGGACAGAACGGTATGATTTTGACGATGCCCATTAAAGCATATGCGATAGCAAATATGTTCATTACTCCATTAAGTTTTGAGTGACTTGAACAGTATCACCTTATGAAGATGAGAAAAATTGGTCTTCTCGAGGTATTAAAAGTAGCTGATGATGTGATGATGATAACAAGTGATTGATAAAGATTTTATGAACAGTATAGCTGATAGTAGCAAGAAACTCTCTTCAATTACTGAGTTAGACTAAGTAGATCAGATATTTTATATTAAGAACGATTAACGAAAGAATTGACCAAAAAGGAATATGTAATGATTCAAAAGTAAATATGGGAGTCATATCCCTAGCGTAGACTCAAGCCAAAGAGCAAAAGAGGTAAAATATGCTACTGAGAATATATGTATTTTTGTTTGATGTAAAGGCTCATGGGAGTGGATTATTGAATTTCAGGAGTATATAGGTTCACGTTATATTTTGTGTAAGTATGTTCGGGAGATACAACTTGAATCTGAGGAATGTGATATCGACACACAAAGTGAAGTATTCAAATAAATTGAATTGTATGGAGAAAACTAGTACAAATAAATAGGCATTGAATACGTCGATGAATTGCAATAATTAATTATGGGAACATTGAAATTTGGGTCATATCTGTTTGAGTTATCAATGCCCCAATCATATCATGTAGTAGAAAGTTAAGTGATCTAAGTAAAATCATATCAACTAGTGGTGATGATTAGGGATGAGATTTTGAATGTATTTGAACAGTCAAGAAGAATACGTTTGAACATTTGAGGAAATTGTGTAAACCGGATGAATGATGAATGTAAGAAGAATTTTGATGAATAAATTACTTAAGGAATTTAACGAGTAAAGAGGTTAGAGTGTATGATGAGCAAGAATGTGTTCGGTATCAGAGAAGGAGGAGATCACAAAGAAATTATGATTTCAATTGCTCATGAGTATTTCATTTATTGTTATGAATGATTAAAAATCACTTTGTGATTCGATATATGAACTTTTTGATGAATTTAGAAATAAAGATGGAAATGCATTGAAACATTTTATGTTATGCCTTGAAAATGTCATGGAATTTTGTATAAGTGATTATAAGAAAGTATGAGCATTCGATAAATTTATTTGAGCATGATTATGTGCTTTTGTTTGGGTGAGAGAGGAACATTTCGTTAGTCACGTGCACGTCGACATATAGCCTTCTCCCGGTAGCCCTCTTGAGGCCACAAGATCCTGAGAAATCGGACTCGTTTTGTTCACGGTTTAAACTTCGGTTTATCTGTTTTGTTCCACGGAACTCTCGAGCCATTTGTTTGTGCATTGCATATGTGAATTGTTAAGTTGATGCATTCATGTTTGGTAAGTTGTGAATTTTGTCTACACGACAAGAATTTTGAAAAGAAGCATTTTTATGATTCTAAGAAAACTTTCTAAGAAAAGAGAAACAAGTTTAAGGTTTTTGCTTATTCTTTGTTATAAACTGTTCCCACGGGCTTTCAAGCTCACCCCCTTTCCTCCCCACCTTCAGGTATTTGAGCAAGAGATGGAGTAAAAGCGAGTCAAGGTATCACTCCCAATTTGCTGATATGGTATTTTGAGTTAGTTTTGGAAAATACAAGGATTGGTCACTCTCCAAGGAGTATTAGGACATTGCAACTTTTGTATTTTTGAGATTTTGGATTATTGTTGTATTATGGCTTAGAATGGCATTAGAGCTTGTAAAATTCTATTCTTATGATGTTAAGGAATTATGAATTATGTATGGATGATTTTGAGTGGAAATATGAATTTGTGTATGGATATGGTTAAATAGGAAATTAAAGTATACTTGAGGAAGTTATCGATTGAGATGATAAATCTTGAATACGAATTACAGTTATAGATATGTAATAGGTGTTATGGAAAAAGGAGTATAGAAATGGTAAAAGACCTTAAGCTTCATGATTTTTTTTAAGAGATGACAAGGAACCATGCTCAAGTATGATGGTATTTTGTTAAGAGGTTGGATTCCGGAAATGGGGTCCAACATTAAGTCTTCTAATAGACTATTGGGTCCTCATACGAGATCTTTCTTCATATAAATTACCTATTTGATTATTTGTGTGATCTATTAGATTTTTTAATTCTCATTACCCAATCTAATTATTTTGCTATCGGTTCACTCTCTCGATTTGTTACCGATGCATGCATGTACAACAAATAATCATAATACCCAATGTATTAACAACAAAAGAAATCACATTAACATTGATTCAAGAACAAATCCCTAAAGGATTTTATAACATTATTAACAATATGTTCAACATTCTCAAACCTATGTCATACATCAAGATGAAGTAAATAAGTAAGAGAAAGTAGGAAAGAACTTGAAATAGATGGGTTGGAGTGGTTAGATAGTAGCTGCTCCTCTCCTCTTCTCTCCTTCTTCCCTCTTCCTTGTGTCTTTCTCAAGTGGTAAATGGAGGCACAAAAAATTATGATTTTTAGCCCTCTTTGTAGTCTTTTCTATTTAGGGTAAAATCTAGGTTTTATCTAGGCCCAAAAAGTCTGAAATGAGTTTTTAAAGCTGATCTGCGTTAATTGTCATGCAGGCTATGATCGTGGCCTGTCCATTTTGCTCGTAGGCTTGGATCTTTCACCAAGCTTCCTCCAAATCTTCTTTGTTCTTCGATATCTGTTCTCAAAAACTAACAAACACATCAAGGCACCTCAAATACACATAATTAAGCTCAATAACATGCTATAACCTATAAAACACTTAAAACATAAATATCTAACTAAATAACACAATCTTGACCTAAACATGCACTAATTATTCAATTTAACAACTAAACACATACTAAACTACCCATTAAAACATTATGCAATCTACCCCTATCAGTTATAATGTACACAACCTTCCCTTTGTATTTTTACAAAGAGGCTATTCTTGGGACTTGAACTTGTGACCTTATGGTCACAAAGGAGTAGCTTTACTAGTTGCTTCAAGAGTTAAGCTGCCAATAAAATAAGTTTGATCAAAGTTTAAAACTTGGGAATTATACTATACTTGTTTTGTTTTTCCCTTTATCTTATTGATACAATTCATGTTTTATCCTGGATAACCTAAAGTTTTGATTACCCTCTCTTGAAACCTAATTAAGTAATCTTCATTGAATTCGATAATCAGAGACTTGTAATCTCTCAATTCACCAAACTACTAACTTATTCAATTAGATTTAAAGAAATCCTAAGGATAATTAATTTAACAATTAAGATCTCTTTTCAATTGTTAATTAATCTGACAATTGCAAGAATAAATTTTTACAAAACATATCAAGAACAATCCCTAATAAGGATTTAGAAACCCATAATCATGTGAACATCATAACAATCCAAATAAACATTCAAGACAATGAAAGAAATAAGGGGAAAAGAAAGAAAACTAGTTGGAGTCTTGATATAGAAATTTGGAATTCTCTTAAGCTCTCTTATATCTGTTCTTGATCTTCTTTTGATCTGGTCGTTGCTGCTTTTTTCATGTTTTTATTATTCTTAAATAGTAATTGAGGCTTCTAGGATTTTCCCACTTGATTTGGTTTTAAAAATATCCTCAAAACATTAAAAGTACAAAAAAGCTCACAAGCTGGAAAAGCTGAAATTTGCTAGAATTTGTTGCCTGTCATGATCGTGAGGGTGTCACAATCGTGACATGGCTGCATGCGTCCAAGATCTTCTCTTTTCTTCACGTTCCTATTTCCATACACTCACAAACACATCAAACACCACTTGAATCATAAAATTATGATCAAATTCTTGCTTTAAACCAATCAAACACTAAGAATACATATAAATATTAACAAGAACATAAAGCCTATACACATGATAATCATCTAAGAAACACTTAAAAACACACTTAAACACTTATAAAAACATACTATGGCCTAAACCTATCAACATCCCCACCCTTAAACCTTTTCTTATCCTCAAGCAAAACTAAAAACATAACAAAACAAATCAGAAAAAACACATAATCACGCAATCATGCAACATGCAATAGTGATGCAATGGCATCAAATCTAATGGAATTATCTTAACCTCAAATATCAATCACTCAAAAAATTCCAACATATTAACTTATTCCTTTCATGTTTAAATGCTTTGATTTGAATATACATATCAATCAAAATATTAACATTCTATTCATACACCTATGATACTTGTAAGCATGCATTTATCATTATTGATCAATCAAAAAGGCAAACCATCACTAAGTAACCTTTCATAAAAATCCTTGTTACTTGTAAATGATCAGTAGGTTTCATTTATTATAACACCATTTTAAAAAATATTTTATTTAACAATAACCTAATTTTTTGACGCGAAGGTAAATAACTTGTCATGAATGTCCTTTGGTTAGTCAACTAGGTTACATTTTTTATTTAGCTTCGTTGGAGTGTAGTTATAGGCTTTTGTTGTGAAAAAACATTTTGTCATGAATGCCCCCAATTACTCAACTATATTACATTTCTCAATTGGCTATCATCTCAATTCTTAACCTAATTTTCTTTAAAAACGTCAACAGAATAGGAATTTAGCACATTTATTTATTTTAATTTGTTATCCTACTTCATTTCTTATTAGTCAATCACTCTCATGAATGGGTACTAATAATACTAAGCCATTCAATTGATTATAATTATAAATGTATACAAACAAATTTCCTAAAGTGAAATGATAGGTGTCATTCCTAATTAATATGCATATTCATTTTAAAGATACTTAAAACATAAAATTCACAAGTTACTATACCTTCATACTTTAAATGGTCGAGTTCAAAGCTAAAATAATTCCATTTAATTCTTTCCATTGACACATTCACACAATGCACACATCATGCAACAAAATGTTCACACAATGCCAACCTAATAAAAAACTAACATAATGCAAATGCAAAATTCACACTCAATTGATATGGAATTGCATATACATCCCCACACTGGAACAACACATCATCCTTAATGTGAGAAACAAAACAATTCAAAGAAAAATATAGAATAATAAAGACGAAGTTAGAGCAAGAATACTTATGGTGATCGATGGAATTTGGAGATACTCATAAAGATCCATCAATTCAGTCCTTACAAATAAACATAAAAATAAAAATAAGAAAGTGATAATAAAATAAAATGAAAAAAATAAAAATAAAAAAAAGTAATAATAAAATAAACTGAAAACAAAAATTAAAAAAAATCCTAATTCTTGGGTTGCCTCCTAAGTGGCGTTTGTTTAACATTATTAGCTTGGCGTACTTTGCCTTCTACCCTTAATGTTTCTCTACAAGGCAATTTAGTAGCTTGTAAATAAACCACTAATTGCATGATAATAAGGACATAATTGCTCAAATTAAGAAAACTAACTAGGTTTAGTAATGTCCTTTTCGATAACAAACTGCCAATAACATAGGGACTGATGAAACTCCCTAGATCTTCAATTGAATACAATAGTTTGTATTATAGGAGGTAGAAAATATTCATACTTAAAGTAACTTGCAACACTTCACTAATAGTTTCCGAAATTGATCGCTCCTCTTACTCTTTTAAAGATTCAACTACATCAATTCTCATGAATGAGCTACCCTCCTTCAGATTCTTTAATACCTTATTTATATTGAATTCTACTTATTCATCACCATTTTGAAGGATAAGGTTTTCATAGACATCTACCAAAGATCTTATAGTGTTAAAAATGGCTACTAAAAATCAGTGGATAGTTTTGATCCTCTTCAAAGTCTAGCACGATGAAATCTATATGCATAATAAGATTATCCACTTTTACAGGCAAATCCTTCACCATGCCAAATGATTTCTTTATTTATTGATCCAGTAACTAAATAAGCATGGAAGTTGACTTCACATATCTTAGCCCCAATTTCCTAAAAATTGACAAAGGCATAAGATTAATTCTTAATTACCAACTACACAAGGTATAATAAAACTCCCTGGATCTTTCAACTTTGAGGGAATGTGGTTGGTTATTAAGAGCTGCAGCTTTCCATCATGGAGATAGTTTGATTATCATCCTAAGTTTGCTTGCTTGATAAGATTTCTTTAAGAAATTTTATATGCTCGGGCATGCTCTCCAAAACTTCTATAAAAGATAAGTTAATCTGAAATATCTTCAGCTTTTCCAAAACCTTTGAAAATTATGCATCTAATTTATTCTTTTAGAACTCTTTGCAACAATGGTATTTTTGGTTGATATGGAGAAGGGGGAACAGAGAAAGAATCCTCATTCTTAACTTCAACCTTTTTCTTCTTCTCTTAGTCTTCTACAAGGGGGTTTAACTTGTTTTTCTGTTAGTTCTTCTAGTACTTTCCCAATCCTAAGTGTGATAGCCTTAAGTTGCTCTATTGGATTTTCTTCCAGATTTCTTGGAACGCTCCCCATACTTTATGTAGATAATACATTAGCTAACTAACCCACCTGAACCTTTATATTGTGAATGGAAGAGGCATGATTCTTTTCTATTTGATCAAATTTTGCTTACATCCTCTTCTAGCTCTCATCTTGGCTCGTGAAATTGGGATTAACACTTCCATTAACTTGTCCATATTCAATTCTAATAATCCAAACTTGTCTTGATAAAATCCTATTAGGTTTTGATTTCTCACTTGAGTTCTTGAATTATTAGACCAAGAGTATTCGAGTGATTTTTAAACTTAAGATTGTACGTGTTTAAATAAGGGTTATTACCTCCTCGACTATATTGTTCTCCCATAAAGTTAAGCTGCTTCACATTGTTGTTTTCCATTAGGAAACAATTAGCTGTGATATGTCTCTCTTGTTCACATAGTTTAGATCTGTGTTGAATTGCTATGAGTGGAGAGGAAGAGGTGGCTATTAGGCTATTCAACTTGTAAAGTTGTTACTTTATAGCCATCATGCCTTTTAGATCCTAGAAGATTAACTATTGTCCACTTCGTTTTGATGTCCAAAGAAAACTATTATTCACCATCTCTTCTAACAAATCGTGTGCCGCTTCAACTATTTTCCTTATTAATAAGTAATTGATTGCTACAACAATGGTGCTTCGCATTAGTGGATTAATTCCATTGTAAAAAATTTACAAGAGGAACTCCCTTGGCAAGTTGTGATGTTGATAACTCCTTTTCAACTCCTTAAATCACTCTCGTGCTTTATATAAAAATCCCCCTTTATTTTACTAGAAATTTGAAATTTCCTTAATGAGCCTCATTATCTTTGTCAATAGGAAGCACTTACCCAAAAATACTTGCTCTAGCTACTCCCATAATATGATGTTTGTTGGGTTAAGTGAATTAAACCATACCTTATCTCTATCCTTAAGTGTAAAGCGGAAGAGCCTAATCTTAGTTACGTCTTCTAAAAACCCATTATACCATAACATACCACAAATCTCTAAAAATTTGGCTAGATGAGCATTGGGATCCTCATTAGCCAAACCATGAAATTGTACATTAGTTAACAACATATTTAGCAGTGCTGGTTTGATTTCAAAAGTGTTCCTTTGCATTGTGGTCATGTAATTCCTTGATGATTAGCATTGAATCCTAGCTACATGAAGTCCATAAGGTTCCTTCTCTGCTCTCCTTGGTGTCTTTCCTCCACCATTGTTCTTTTTATTACATCTTGATGTTTAGTTCTTCGAATTTCTCTTTCTTGCTTTATTATTGATTGAGCCAAGTTTACATTATAAATTGGCTGCATTTTCATATCTGTTTATGCACTTTTTGACTCCCAATTGATGACTTTTTTGCTTAAATTGGTTCCTTATAATGAGCTCTTGTGATTCGCATTTTGTTAGTAAATTGCTGCAATTTGATATTAATTTCTCTATAATTTTTCATAAGAACAATTGATACTGCAAATTGCTATTTTATAGGAACAAAAGAGTCAACCCATCCAAAAGTCAACAGGTCGTGAGGTCCTTCAGACACGTCGCGGTGCCTGCAGACGACGACACGTCGCGGCGCGCACCATTGGACACGTCGTGACGAGCATGTAAATTCTACACGTCGCGGTGCATATCATCTCACACGTCGAGACGAGCAAGCAGAACCGCATTTCGCGACGCATATTAATTCCTTCGTCGCAACGTACAAACGGGGCCCCGGACCCTAAATAGAAATTTTCCTCACTATTCCGACCCGGCCCGACTCATCTCTTTAAAAGCTTTCTGAATTAGTTCATGAGAGGTCGACCACACACATAGAAAACACTGATACATAGACGCCATATTCGGTAGCCACCAGAGACGAAGAGACGATTTCCACCAAACTGCCTTCATCATTCACCTCCGATCATCATCATCCATCAACGGACACCTCACCACCACTTCCACCATCAGTCTCTGGAGCCATGTCTAACGTCAGAATTCCAGCAGTGATGGACATCGCTGGAGTTATGCTTGGCTAGGGTTCCCGATCCTCTTAAAGATGTAGCAATGGCTTGAGTTCACCGTGGGCTTCAAAGGGGAGTAATCATTTATTTTCTGAAGTTTAGTTATATTGTTGTAAAAACTCTTAGTTAGAGCTTACGATTGTATAACTAGATTAGCATGGTTAGAGTTTAATCGTGTGCTGAACAATATTTTGTGATTTGGACATAGTTATTTGTAGAATTGTTATGCTTATCATATATGTCATTTGGTGATTGCATTAACCCTCATTATCTGCCTAGTTGTGTTTGATTTAGAAGGTTGTGTTTTGATCCAATTGACCGATTGCATTAACTTGTCCAATTTCCACACTAAGGTTTTTAACAAGGTTTTAAATAATGGAGTTCATTAATTAAATCCTTGGACCTAAAGAGTCCTTTAGGGTTAATCTTTCGAAACTTAGTGGATGTTATCCCCGAAAAATCATTTTGAACCGTGATGGCCTGAGCTCATTTTCAAGAGGTCTCTTATCCAATTCGATCATAGTTTGAACTTTGTTCACTTTAAAATTCCCAAAAATCCAAAAAGATACTTTTCTTACAATTTCCTTTAATTTAGTTAATTTAATCAATTTTGATTCCACAATGCAAAAACCCCCTTTTTTATCATCTTTAATTACATTTTTGAATTTTAAACCTTTTTCGTCGGTTCCAAGAAGTGAGACGACTCGAGGTTATAGCTTATACTGCAATCTTGGAATTTTTAGTTTTTGACCGATTTCTAAGGATCAATTCTAGGATCGAACGATGAGTCGCGATCAATTATATTTAGAGATTTTTTAGAAATTAAAAAATCCATTAAAGATAGAAATAATATTTAATGTACAACATTTTAGAGGGATTCTCTGACAAGATAATCAAAATGACATGGTTAAAAAACTATAAGACACTAGAAACGATGACGTTGGGTCTATAGCTAAGGCAATATTGTATATGTAACTAAGGTAACCCACACCTGACCTTTTATCACCTTTTCAAAAGATTACCCAATTATGGTTGAAATTTCTGGAGACTGCGAGGCGTCTATAGTGATGTAGAGGTCTCATCATGACTCTAGGCAAGAAACTTGTCCAGCCCGAGTGAGAGAGTGGATTTCTTGTAAATTCTTTAGAGTTATTGAGTTCACCTTGAATACCAAGGGATTGGAGGAGTTGCACCGATGTGCTTGTTGCATGGATCTCTGCAAACGAGACTGTTTCCTTCTAAATTCTTAGTTCCATCCCTTCTTGAGTTGATTATTGTGAGAACCTGCTAGAGTTGCTTAGGAAGTATACCCATTGCATAGGTAAGCCCTTGTACTGTTCACTTTACTGTCTATGAACTGTGGATGGTTAGTGAGAACTATACTCTCTAAGAGAGAGCCAACCTTTTGCTTCAATACTTTCCAAACTAGTTTATGATCAGTTGTTCTCTTATATTTGTAGTAATGAATTCAATAAGAGAGCTTTGGCTATTAGATTTCCCTGCAAACCTTTTGTAGTTTCTCTCTTTCCAAATTTCTTAAAGACAAGTTACTATTGCCACCATACATATTTATTTATCATGCTTAGAGATATGCAGTTGAGATATTTCTTGTATGATATTTAGGCTTAAGTTAGGGGCACATAGGCTAGAAATTCTATTCTACACCTCTTTAGAGAAAATGCACTTGAAGAAGAGATGATCCTTATTCTCCTGCTCTAAGTTGCAAAGTATACAGTGCTTAGAAGAGGATAGGAACTTCAATTTATCCAAAGTACTGAGTTTATTCAGCATAGAGAGCCAAACAAAAAAGTTGGCATTTGGTTTAAGAACCTTGCACCAAACCAGTAGACACCACCCTATTCTTGTACCTTCCCCATCCATTAGCTCCTTTGGTTTTCTAATAGTAATTTCTAATACAAAAATTCCATCTCATAAGTATATATCTTCCTCCCCTTGGTTTCTGTATTGAGGACTGGGCAATAGTCTCAATTCTTCTAAGAAAAGAGTCTAATTTTCATTTTGATTTAATTCTTAAAGCTTAGCTTTCTTAGAGAATCTATCTAATAAATCCCATCAGCTGATTTTGAATTAAAGCCCTATAACCAGTCTAGTTATCATACCATAGAGAGATTTTATCCTTGCCCCTATTTGACCTGTGACATGTTACTGTACTTCTTCCCTCAACTTGAGAATTTTGCTGAAGAACCAATAGTTGCTATCTTTAATTCTTATTGCCCCAAAACTCTTCCTTTAATATATAGTTGTGAATCCATTTGATCCGTAATGATTCTTTTTCACTTTAGATTCTCCAAATTCTCTTTATCATTAAAAATATGTTGCTCTTGCTAACTGACTCGAAACCTAACCCACTTGCCTCCTTCGGTTGACAAAGATGCTTACAATTCATTTTAGTAATTCCTTTCTCACCTTTCCCTTTAGCCCATAGGAACTACTTCATCAACATTTCCACCATTTTGATAAGTCCTTTAGGGAGGATTATGTAAGAGCACCAATAAATTTGCATTGACATAATAACATATTTCAAGAGTTGTAGTTTATCTCCATAGGAAAGGGCACTATTTGTCTAAGACCCCAATCTTTTTAAAAAAATTTCTGTTAGAGGAAACAATTCTTAGAATCTTAGTCTCTTGGAAGAGATAGGAATGCCTAAATACAGAAGAAGAGGATCTTGCTGTTTCATTCTAGTAACTTGTGACAAAGAATCTGAAAGGTGAAATGCACTTTTGGACAATAAGAAATAACTTTTTTTAAAATTGATACTCAATTCGGACAACTCCTTAAAAGTTCGTAGAGTACTCATCAGTAATGAAAAAGGAGTACTGGCCTTACTTAGGAGGAAAAGATCATCTGCAAAACATAAGCTAGTAAGTGAAAGCACCCTACATTTGGAATGATATTTGAAGTTCGAGGCAGTTGAATTTTTGTGTTTCAACAATAGCATGAGAACTTCTATGCAAATAAGGAATAGGTAAGAAGAAAGAGGATCCCTTTGCCTAAGTCCTTTGTTACGTTTAAACATCTTTGTTAGGCTTCCATGAATCAATACCCGATAAGAAGTAGTGATAATGTATTCTTGAATCCATTTGATAAGCATGTGAGGAAATCTCATAACAGCTATAGTCAATAGTAAGAAGCTCCAACTAACACTATCAAAAGCTTTTTGTAGATCCACTTAAATTAAAATTCCCTTCTGCCTCTAACCTGAAGAGAGTGGAGTTAAAATCCCCACTAATTATCCATGGACCTCTAATTGATGATTTTAGTCTTTAAAGAGAAGTCCATAACTCATTTCTTTGAAAAAATGTATTCAAACCATAAACAAAGATTGCTAATTATGAACCATAATCTTAATGAGTGGTGAACTCATATATGTTTCATTATAGTTCTTCATATGATCGGAATGGATTTTTACAGAGTATTTATCCAGTTTCTGCATGTTGGAATAATTAATTGAAACATGTATCAGGGAACATTCACTCAAATAAAGAGTTTATAGTGTTATCATCACTTCTAGATGTTTTA
>JAOSBM010000001.1:12397291-12410031 GCA_027568955.1 Erythroxylum tenue
ATTAAATTACTAAAACGTCCTAAGCTTATTATAAATAGGCTTAAGCTCTATGTAGCTAGCACTTCATGCTTAACCCTCTCCGTAAGAGTTATAGAGTTCTCTCAACCTGTTCTGTGGATACCGTTAGAGGCCGGACACTTGTGTGGCTACGGTGGTTGAGACGGATCGGTTTCAGAAACGGTTCGCGGGATACAACAAGATAAAGATTAAGCTTCGGAATAAGGTACGAATTACATTTCTGCTTTATTTTGATCCGTGTTAATCATTTTATAGAATTAAATAGATCTTGGTTTTCGGGAAATAAAAAATTACACAAAGTTTCCTGATTATTTCGCTGCGGTCAGATCAGATCCGATCCAGATTTCCCAACAGAGAACACCTACTAGCCATTCAAGTCCTCTTAAGTAGATGTTCCGATTTTGATCAATTATAAGATCACTTACCTTGGCTTAGGGCTTTAGCATATATTTTAAGTTGGAAAGGTTAGGATGCATCTATAGAGAACCCAGATTATAAAAACCAAATGTTGGTGTTTTTCTCATCTCCAATAATTCACTTGAATGCATCAATAACTTTCCCTCTCATCTTTAGAAAATTGATATAGGTCCATGATGAGTTTTTTTTTATTGCATTTCACTTCCCAAAAGCTTTGGCCTTTTAGGTGTCAATGTGAATCCATTGGACCCACAAGTTTTCTTTATCAGTCAACAGCTTTCAATTCTTTTAGTGAGAAGAATTATAGATGACGCGTAGATTAAATTTATCCCACGACCACCTTACTTGTTGGAACAACATATATCTTCATATGATATATTTACACCAGAGTTTTTATATGGATCACCATTCCATAGAAAGTCCCTTAGAAGCTTTTCTATGTCTTGGCCATCTTTGTTAAGTGCGAGATCTAATAATTATATTTATTACAAAGCACTACTTTGACTCGTTGGATCCTACTAGCCTAACTTAGCTCCTTATTAGACGAAGCTCTTAATTTCCTTTCAATTTACTCAAATAGGGGTCTGTAATCTTTGTAGGATGGCCTAGAAGTTCTAATAGGCACTCTTAAATAGGTGAATGGGGGCTGACCTATTTTCATTTAAGAGATGTTAGCTAATTCATACTTTAGTGGTTTAGCATCCTTAGAAAGCATCAAAATGCATCGTAACAAAGAAAAGAATCAAAGATGGGAAAGGAGTGTAAAAATTCCTAGTGTCACAATCATGACCCTATTTTGAATCTTCTGCTACGATTGTGACATCTTAGGTCATAATTGTGACTATGATAGTTTCTCTCTGTCACATGACTTGCGGCGGGGTAGAATGGGCATGCGAAATTTTTAAGCCTTCTTCCTAATTTTACCTTTCCTTTTTTCTCCCTAACGTATATATTCAGCCTCTCCCTCATTTTTCTTACCCACAACATTGTCTCACTCTCTCTCTAAAATCAAAAAGCTCAAATCCTCACTTCTCTTTACAACCCTTCTCAAAGTTCTTTCTCTTCCTACATTCGTCACACATCTCTCATTCCAAACGGGATCGCGAATTAAGCAGACGGTCAAACGTACTCATCCAAAGGGCAAGGTGTAAGTCTCAGGGCATGCATAAATGAATCTAATGGCGGATTACGGAGAACCCTTCCTGATCTACTCAAAAGAGAAAGGTAACTATTTCTAAACCCTTAACCTTAAAAGATTGTTGAGCCTAGATATTTGGACTTTGCAATATTAGAAAGAATTGGATTGAGAGAAATGGTTGAAAACTTAGGAAGCAGAATTCAATGGGAGAAATTTATGCTTTTTAATTTTGTCGTTTATGAAGAACTCACCCTTGAATTCTTCACATCCCTCTAATTTGAGCAAGGTGAGCCAAGAGAATTATGGTTTCGATTGCAGGGTCGACCGTATAAGTTAAATTATGAAACCTTGTGTGAAATTGGTGGATTCCTGGAATCAACCATAGTGGACCAGTATGATGACTTCTGTGCCACATGTTATTAGGCCCAACTAATAGGGTTGGACAACTTTGAAACTAAGAAACCATATAATAACATAATTCGTAGACCTAAACACTTGCTGCTACACAAATTCATGTGTCAAATCGTGTTTGAAAAACGTGAAAGTAACAAGTGTTTGTTGAAGGAGCTATTTATTTTGTGGTGCATGGATAACAACGTCCAAGTTTGTACATCCATTCACATTTTTAACGCTCTCATTGCTTCTCTGAAAAAGAGAAGAAATATTCTTGGCATGGGGTACTTGGTTACCGTTATTGCAGATTATTATAGTGTTAACTGTGCATCTTCCTAAGTTTCTTAACACTCGTTATTTGACGAAAGTTGAGATCTTGAAGTCCTCTAATATGCAACTTCGAGATGATAATGAAAAATCACATGTCAAGAATAGGGTATGCTAATTCTAGCTCAGCACCACTACAATAATAAGAGGAGGAGTCAACCAGTGAAGAATCTAGAGAAGAAGAAGCTAGATGGGAAAAGGTACTTAACGCAATTTCAAACACCAACAAAGCATTTACGGATAATACCAAAGTGTTGAAGGAGATAGCAAAGGAGCAAAGACGATAACGTCGAGATATGCAAAGCATTTACAAATACTTTGTTACTCAAGGCATGGAATCCAAATGTGAGATGAATTGAGTGAAATTGATGTGAAAATTGCATGACTGCTAATTAGGTTATCTTGTGAAGGTTGTATGGAAACTAGAAGAATTATGCATGAAAGAACGAAATGGGAACCACTGCATGGAATTAATTTAATTAAGCATGTAAATGATGTCACACCCATGACTATAATAGTCACGAGTGTGATAATGGGAGTTACGGGTCATGGTGTGACAATGGGAGTCACAACCGTGACTCCCATGTCGTAACATTTTCTTAGTGGGATCCAACTTGTTACATAGCAACTGCAGGTTTAAGGGCTTGAAAAACTAATCCTAAAATCAGACTACAAATAGATAGAAGAGGGTGTGCCGGCACACAGAGACACACTAGGACTCATTCAAGACTCATTTTGGAGACATTCAGGGACACAAAACAGAGAGAGAGAAAGAAGGCAGTGAAGAGAGAAGAGAACAAAGAGTAGTCAAGTGAGGTGAGAAGAAGGACAACAGAGAGGTGAAAGAAAAGTTAGCATTCGGTCGTCTGAGTGATAATCAACCAGAAACAAAAGACAAGAGTCAATGCAGGAGGCTTGAGCATGGCAGGAAACCACTGCAACTCCCTCATCCAATACTTGTTTGCTTATTCTGTTCTTTTCTGTTGCATTATTTCTTTGTTATTCTATTGGATTTGCTCCTTTATTAGTTGATAGACTCATACTTTATTAACTTTGGGTAGTTCATTTTGGTTATTCATTTGATTTATTACTTTAATACTTCTCTTATACTAATAAAGATGGGATTGGAGTATATGAACATGATGATTGGAGTATATGAAGATGATGAATCTTTTTTATTCCATCATGGGCTGATTTCTTTTTCTTGAGAATTAATGTATCTAGTTTAGTCAAATATGCATGATTGAGTTACTGTGTTGTTGTCTTATGTTTGCTATAGTTTCTAAACTGAATGGATGTAAAAGCATGACCAAACTTTGCATCACATCTTGGTTACATTAAAGCTCTATAAATTCTATTCATTTATGTCACTAACAATCATTCTTACGCATACACTAACATCCCCAAGTTTTTCCAGATTCGAAAGAAAACTCTTTCATAGCAAATTCAAAACACCTTCATAACAGTCCATTAATTATACCTCAATTCTTCATCAATTTCATCTCAATTTCCAGCTCAAAATCATTCATTTAACAGCTCATAAACTATTGTTTTTCATACATGCTAAACATAACTGAAACTAACATTCATGCATCATATTTCCAGCAAACATTTAACACCAATACTTCAATCAATCAATCCCCAATTCAGTCATCATCAAGTTCTATTATTTTATATTTTAAGATATCAGTATTTTACCTTCTTGATCAGCTCCAATACCTCCTTAATTATCAAGCTAACCTAGCTTTCCATGCATGCAAACATAATTCCAAGAACAAGATGGGAGTAGAATGATTTCAGTAAGGGCAAAGAGATGATAACAGATTATGTCTATCTTTGTGCAGGATCTTGTGTGGATCTTGGAGTGAAGATGAACATAATTAAAGAAAAATTTAAAATTTGTAAGGGTTATGTGTGTATTTCGGTGGTGAGAGGGAGGAGAAGAAGAAAGCATGCAGAAGAAACAACTAGAGAGAAACATGGCTGCATTTGCTTAAGCCATTTGGTGCAAGGTGTCTGTTTTTTAGGACACATGTCATACAAAAGGAGTAAGCTACATGTCTTCTTTTGTGGATGCAAAATTTCGCCAATATCTTAGACCATTTTCCACTCAATCACTACTACCATTTGTTACGTAATTTTCTATGCCAAAAATCACTCATTTTATAGGCTTAGTCATCTTAATTTTTCATGTGTCAACTTGTCTTACCACTTGACATTTTTCTTAGACTAAATGTACATTTTAATTCATCAATTTTTCAATTGTAACAATTAACTCCAAATTACTAATTATAATCCATCAAACCAAAATTCCAGACATAAGCAATACACAATCAAATCATCATCATTTTAAACCTTTCATACCCCAAAACATGTTAATTGAGTGCATATACTATCTTTAAACAATGTTTTCTAAATCAATATATATGTGTATATGCTCATATTATGCATGTGAATGAAACGTACCTCATAAATTCTATAATGATATGACTCAAAAGTCTAACATTCTAACCCTCAGTAAGTTTTGGAAACTGACTATTACAATTCTACCCCTTTAAGAAATTTCGTCCTCGAAATTCTTACTTGATTGACCAAATAGATGGGGGTACTGTTTCCTCATGTATTCCTCAGTCTCCCATGTAGCTTCTTCCCTTGAATGATTCCTCCAAAGGACTTTAACGAAAGGAATTACACGATTTCTCAACAGTTTCGTTTGGTATCCAACTATTTTGACCGGTTCCTCAACATAAATCAAATTTGTTGCAATCTTAACCTCCCGTGCTGATAATACATGTGTTGAATATGATCGATATCTCCTGAGCATACTAACATGAAACACATTGTGAAACTGAGACATTTTTAACAGTAATGATAATTTGTAAGCTAATGGTCCTACTCACTCAATAATCTCATAAGGACCAATGTATCTAGGGCTTAACTTTCCCTTTTTACCAAACCTTAGCACTTCTTTCTAAGGCGACACTCTAAAAAACACCTTACCTCCCACTTGATACTCCATATCCCTCCGGTGCTGATATGTATAACTCTTTTTCTTGTCTTGAGCTGCCTTAATCCTACTTAAGATCAATTTTACCTTATCAACGGTATCTTAAATCAACTCTAAGCCTTCAACAATCCTTAGGCCCTCTTCATCCTAATACAAAGGCGATCGACACTTTCTGCCATATAATTCCTCATATGGAGCTATACCAATACTACTATGATAATGATTATTGTATGCAAATTCAATGAGAGCTATATATTCATCTCATGCTCTTTGAAGCTCTAAAACACAAGCTCTGAGCATATCCTCAATAGTTTTAGTAGTCCTCCCACACTGTCTGTCTGTCTGAGGATGAAATGTTGTACTAAAGTTCAACCTTGTACCCAATGCTGACTGTAAACTGCCCGAAATCTAGACGTAAATCTGGGATCTCGGTCTAATGCAATAGACACTGGGACTCTATGTAACCTCACTATCTCATTTACATACCTCCGAGCTAACTGATCCACTGTGTTACTTTCTCTCACAGGTAAGAAATGAGCTGATTTTGTTAATCTGTAAACAATGACCCATATAGCATCATTTTGTCTTGGAGTTCTCGATAAACCCATAATAAAATCCACTGTAATTCTCTCCCATTTCCAATCTGGAATAGGTAATGACTGTAATTTTCTAATTGGATCCTGATGCTCTACCTTAACTTGTTGGCATGTCAAACATTTGGTAACATACTTAGCCACATGCTTCTTCATTCCTAGCCACTAGAAATGTTTTTTCAGAGTATTGTACATCTTGGTAGTACCAGGAGGCTGCTATGTGTGCTTCCTCCAAAATTTCTTTTTTCATACCATCAACATCTGGTACACATAATCTCTGCTTCAACCACAATGCACTATTTCTCAACTCAAACTCAGAATTATCAGATTCTGTTTCAACTTCTCAATAATCCTCTCCAATTCGGGGTCTTTGCTTTAAGCTTTTCTAATCCTTTCATGCAATCCTAGTCTAAGCTTCAATGTAGCTAACAATGCTTCATTTTGTCCCAAACTTAGCTCAACATTCAGGGCTCTCAATTGAACTAGGTTTGGTAACCTAGATGTTTGAATTTGTGCGGCACTGCTATCAGATTTCCTACTTAATGCATCAGCTACAACATTAGCTTTACCTGAATGGTATTCAATCGTGCAATCATAATCCTTAAGCAACTCAATCTAACTCCTTTGTCTCATGTTCAGTTCTTTTTGACTCAACAAATATCTCAAACTTCTATAATCTGTAAATATCTGAAACATTTCACCATATAAATAATGTCTCCAAATTTTCAAAGCAAACACCACTGTAGCAAATTCTAAATCATAAACTAGGTAATTGAACTCATGAGATCTTTACTGTCTCGAAGCATATACAATCATTTTACCTTACTGCATCAAAATATACCCTAATCCCTAGTGTGAAGTATCACTATATACAACATATCCTCCAGATCTAGATGGTATAGCTAACACAGGTGTCGTAGTTAATCGATGTTTTAACTCTTCAAAACTCCTCTAACACTCATCAGTCCATCGAAAAGATACATTATTTCTCAGAAGCTTTATCATAGGGGATGAGATCAATGAAAACCCCCTGATAAACCTCCTATAATAACCTGCTAACCCAAGAAAACTCCGAATCTCAGACACATTTCTAGGTACTTCCCACTTCATCACTACCTCAACTTTCTTTGGGTCTACCTGTATGCGCTGTCCATATACTATATGACCCAAGAACACTACTTGATCAAGCCAAAATTCACACTTACTGAACTTGGCTTACAGTTGCTTCTCTCTCATTATTTATAAGACCAACTTCAAATGCTCAAAATGTTCCTTTTTACTCCTCAAGTATACTAAAATATCATTTATGAATGCAATCACAAAATGATCTAAGGAAGGTTGGAATACTTTATTCATCAATGCCATAAAGGCCACCGTAGCATTTGTCAATCCAAAAGACATCACCAAAAATTCGAAGTGTCCATACCTTGTTCTGAATGCACTCTTTGATATATCAACTTCTGCTATCTTCAATTGATAATACCCTGACCTCAAATCTAGTTTAGTAAACACCTGAGCTCCCTGTAACTAATTGAGTAAGTCAATTATTCTCGATAAGGGATATTTTTTCTTCACTATCACTCGATTCAATTACGTATAATCAATGCATAATCTCAAGTTTTCATCCTTCTTCTTTACAAACAAAACTGGAGATCCCCAAGGTGATACACTGGGCCTGATAAATTCCTTATCTAAGAGCTCCTACAACTGAGTCTTAGTTCCTTAAGTTCCACAGGTGTCATCCTATACGGAGGAATATATATAGGAGCAGTACTTGGAATTAAGTTAATAATGAACTCCGTTTCCCTATCTGGTGGCAATCTTAGTAATTCATTAGGAAATGCATCTAGGAAATCCTTAACAATATGAATATCCTGTACTATTTGCTCAATTCAGGTATCGGTCATATAGGCAAAATAAGCCTCACATCCACTTCAAATCAGCCTAAAGGCACTCATTGATGAAATCAATATGGCTAGCATTTCTTGACTAACACCTCAAAATATAAACCTTGGTTGATTAGGAGATTCAAGAATAACTTCTTTAGCATAACAATTAATCATAGCCCTATAAGTAGCCAGTCCATACTTAAAATGAGGACTATCTCTTTCAAATGCAGTACTCTCAAATCGACTTTCGACTCGACCTGATCAACCCAAATCATACACCTTTTACACACTTCTCCAATCACTGTAGTACTAACCGGTGTACTAACTTTTAGCCACATTTCAACATCTCTCTCTCATAATGCAGTTTAGTTGCCAGATGTGGTGTGATAAATGAATATGTAGATCTTGGATCTAACAATGTAAATGCCTCAAAATTAAAGACATATAACGCACCTGCAACAACATCTAGAGAATTCTGCATCTCCTGCCTCGTAATAGCAAAGATTCTGGCTTGGGACTATGGTTGGTTACTCCATACCTCAGTCCTAACACTAGGAACTGCTATACTTGTTTTACCCCTATCTCTACCTCTCTGTCCTACTCCACTAGCTCTACTCTGCTATACAATCATTTCAGTCACTGATCCTCCTCTTACTTCAAACTGTGCTCCTAAAGTTATGGGACAATCTTTAATTTGATGCTCCAAAGAACCACAATGTAAGCAAGCTCCCAATATCATCCAACATTCCCCACCATGTTTCTTTCCACAATACACAAAACTAGGCATTTGTTGTGTTTGACCTCCATATGTTTATCCTCCAGATGCCTGACCTCTACCACTATCAGTATAAACAAAACTGCCTCTTGGTCTAAACCCTGACTGCCTCGATCTAGTTTATAATCGTGATGATCTATTCTGGAGTTTATCAAATCTTCTGCTAGAGTTAGCTTGAAACTCACTATGTCTCTTAATTCTAAACTCCTGTCTATACTCTCCTTGTTTATCTTTCAATAATAGCTCAATCTGAATCGAAGTAACTCTCAGCTCAGTAAAACTATTCAAATTGATAATAGCCAAACTCATTTTGATCTCCATATTCAATCCTTCCTCAAACTGTGATGGAGAATCATGGGCATGTGATAGACAAAAGAAGTATACATGGTGTGATCCACCTCAAGGAAGCCTAGGACATGACTTGCATGGACATGAGCTTTCAAGAGGAGGCTTAGGAACTGAAATTGCATCAGATTTGAAGTTTGAATGTGCCAAGAAAGGGGATGAATGCAAATCCAATATCCAATGCCCAACATTCAAGTCTAATGATCCTAAAGATCCATTACAAGATGTTGGAGGCCCAATGACAAGAACTAAGGCCAAAGCCATGAAGCAAGCATTGAATTGTTTGATCCAAGACTTTCAAGAGATATAGCCCATGTTGTTGAGTCAGATTTCATCTCACAAAGGTTCAAGAGGCATTGTCTTACTCCTTGAAGCCCAACATGAAGTGTCCAAAGGTCCACATGGAGTCCAATTGGGAGAACTCACTTAAAATACCATGTGACAACCATGTGCCAGTTGAAAATAAAGAGAAGGACATGATCTACAAGGTCCAATATGTTTAGATCATGTTTTAATTAGTTTTGTTTTTTGTTTTCCTTTAAATAAGGGCATCTAGTCAACACCTTTCTAATTTTTTTTTCCTTTTTGGGATTGATTTGTTTCCTTTTATTTTGTTTCTTCTTTAGGACAATAATTTAGGAAGTTTTTCTATAAATAGGTACCCTCTATGTGCTTTGAAAGGGGATTTTGATTCAAAAATAATATTGAGAGCTTTCTTGCTTTCTTTGCATTCTTTGAGAATACTTAACTTATCAAAGAAGTGGTCTTCCTTTGTGGCGTCCCAAGGGTAGAGTTCTAAGAGACAAGTTCTCTTACGGTTCTTTCCATTGACCAACATTCTTGCTAGGGTTCTAAGAGACAAGTTCTTTTATGGTTCTTTTCATCGACCAAAATTCTTCTAACCTCCCATTTTCTCTTTGTATTTAGTTTGTATCTTTTCAATTTTGTTTCTTATGATTCCGTGTGTTTGCTTGATTCTAGCCACTCTTAGGCATAGCTCCATCTTGTTGAAGGTTCTTTAGGATAAGTTCCTGATGCACTCATATTTTCTTATCTTTTTATACTTTTACACTTGGTTTTTATTCTCATTTGATGTCTAAATCACGTGGCTTACATTGATTTTATCATTTCAGAAGTTTTAGGTGGAAAGTGAAGAAAATCATGCTAACGAGAGAGATTTAGGACTTTTGGATGTCATTTTCGGAGTGAGGAGGTTGAAATACCCTAAGGTGACCAAAGTTACAGAAATCCTAATCCTATAATGTTGGACACCATTCTCGAAGCCCAACCAAGGTGTTGGATCACGTTTTCGGAGCCCAACTATCCAATTCGAAGCCGAAAAGCATAAGCGGGTGTCATTGCAGGGTTATTTCCACGAACCCTCACTTGCTTTGAATAAAAATTCTTGAATTCAGCACCAAAAGCTACCAATTTTTTTGGAACGGTAGAAAAGCATGCTAGGAATCCTATGCTTCAAGAATCACTTAATTTGGAGGTCGGACAAAGAATTTATGGTCAAAAGAATCCAATAGGTTTATGTCCTTACCCCACTTGTACATGTCTTGGCGCAATTGCCATAACTTTTCCTACAAATGTGTGATTGCTTTCTTTTTTTGTCCATTTGAAAGAGGACATCGTGATCTACAACTTTCATGGAGACCTCGAAACGAGATTCAACCTCTAAAATAGTCAAAATTGCAATTTACTGTAGCTGACCCAAGGATGTCCGTTAAATGGACATGCATGTCCGTTTAACGGACATACACTGGCTAAAAAGCCATTTTTCACCCGAGAAGGTCCGTTAAACAAACATCCATATCCGTTTAACGAATATACACTAGGCTGAGGGTACTTTTTCACCCGAGAAGGTCCGTTAAATGGACATTGGTGACCCAAAACTCCTTTCAAAGCCTCTCCAATAAGTATCTCACAGTCTCTATAAACTTGAATAATAATAATACTTTGGCTGATTGGAGTACTCACCAGTAAAGGAGTATCCAATGGCCTCAATTCTCTACCAAACACAGTTCTACTCAATGACACAAACGACTGAGTAGAACTTAATTCAATCAAAACAATAACATCTTCATCAAAAAGTTTAATCATACTAGTCACGACTTCTGGAGCTGTCTCTACATCCTCCCTCGTCATAGCAAATAGTCTAGCTGGAGCTTGTCCCCTCGATCTCCCTGGATGATTCACTTTCTTGACCGCATCAGAACTTCTGCTGCCCACTTCCATCACTGTCCTATGTCCCACTATCTCAGTTCTCTTTGTAGCTTGCATCTGACTTCTCTCATGCCTTAGAGTCTGAGGGCACTCTCTTGCCATGTGTCCTTTCTCCCCACAATTGAAACATGCTCCAGTCAATCGATAACATTCTCCTTTATGAAACCTTCCGTAGTGCTCACATTTAGGAATGGGTGGCTTATCCCCATCTCCCCTCCTGCTACCTCTAGCAGTTAAGGCTTGATGTGAGACAGTTCTCATCTGTCGAGGCCTGCTTGCTCCACTGCTTTTCTCCTCAGACTGTGTAGGGAAATTCCTGGCACTCCTCTCTGACATAGGAGCACCGCCTCCACTCTTAGACTGTTCTCTGCTTTTCCTTTTTTATTGACAGTACTCTTTATATTTTCAATATTTTCAACCCTCAGTGTTGCTTCCACCAGCTGTTGAAAATCACAGAAGTTCTGCACCACTACTTTTTCCCTGATGGCTAGGTGCAGTCCGGATTCAAACTGACAACACTGAATCAGCATCAACTCTACCACATACCGGGATAACTATGTAAACCGGCGCTCATAATCACTAACTATCATCTTCCTGTGAGTGAGACTCAGGAATTCCCTCTGCTTCTGCTAAATGTACACCTCAGACAAATACTTCTTCTTATAAGCAACAAGGAAGTCCTCCCATGCCAACATTGGCGGCTTCAACTAACTCCTCGGGACACTCTCCCACCAATGCAGACCATCCCCTTGTAGCAGACTCGCAGCATACTCAACCTTCTCATCATCTTCACAGTCCATCTGCTTCAATATCCGTTTTGTCTTTCTCAGCCATGTCTCAGCTTCCTCAGGATTAGTGGTTCCATAGAAATCCACTGCCCTGTACTTCTTTAACTTATGGAACTGCTTCCCCTTCTTAACTGGGATCAGAGCAGAAGTTTGCGGCGTCTGTCCCATAGCATGGACAAACGCCTGAGTGAAGGCTTGGAACAATCTCAGGTCTAAGGTAGGCGCTTTAACTGTGCATCGTAACGCTATTCAAAATTAATTAACTAGACTACTACTGTAGCAGTGGCAAGTCTAGGTCGATCCAACAGAGAGTGCGTGTAAAGTTCATGAAATAAAAATAATCGGTGTTTACACATAATGGGGGGTTTTGAATTTTTGAAATAAAAAATAAAATAAAATAAAATTAACTAATAAAAACAAATTAAAAATGCAATAAAATAATAAAAACAAAAAATTTGGTAGGGACTCGATTCTTCGGTTCAATCTCAGCCTAAACCCTGATTAAGCGTAATTTATTATTCTGCTGTTCTTTAACCTCTCTTAGAAACTATTAATCGTGGGTTAAAAATTAACTCGAGTTTTCCCTTAGGTTTTGTTTGATCAAGATACGATCGTTAATTAAACCTAACCACCTAACAACCTAGGATACGATCTCTAGATTTAATTAGGTAGCAACATTACGAATTAGGAAAATTGATTAATCAAGGCAATAACTACATACGATGCGCCATTTAACCTAGGTCGTGTTATCCCTAATGATTACAAATCATTAGTCGCTACACGTGAATTTCAACATAACAATTACGGATTATATTGAAATT
>JAOSBM010000001.1:12416768-12427611 GCA_027568955.1 Erythroxylum tenue
GCATGGGAGACTATCACTTGCCGCTGGGCCGTTGATATTTGGACCTGGGCCTGGGCCTAGAATAGCCGACCCAACCAGATGCAATTATGGTAATAGTAGATCGATTCTCCGAGATGGCACACTTTGTTCCTTATTATAAGACAAATGACGCTTCATTTGTACTTTAAGGAGATTATTCATCCTTACGAGGTGCCTAAGTCCATTGTATCAGATTGAGACTCGAAGTTCTTAAGTCACTTTTGTGGTTCTCTGTGGACATTACTAGGAACAAAGCTCCCATTTAGTACATCGTATGATCCACAAACCGATGGGCATATTGAAGTTACGAACAAAATTTTAGGTGCTTTGTGGCTTAGAATGGTGAATAAGACGACCAAAAATTAGGATCTCAAACCTTCATACGCAGAATTCACCTTCAATAGGTCACCTTCACATGCAGTGGGAAAGTCCCCATTTGAAGTGATGTACGGAGATACTATATACATTTCCATTGATTTGTTGTAGAACAGAGAAGGTAAACGAGCAATACAAAACAAGAGCAAATAAGTTTCGCAAACTAGCAATTTTTAAACCAATTGATCTTGGTTGACTCCGTCTTTGGAAGGAACAAATTGATGCATAGAGTTGAAGGTCCATTCAAAGTGCTCAAGAGAATTGGAGAAAGTGCTTACAAGCTAGACTTGCCCGGAGTTTCAACTACATTGGTGAACTTTCTCACCTTTCTTCCTATCTTAAGGATGACAAGTTTAAAGACAACTTCTTTTGATAAAGGGGAGAAATATGTGAGAGCATAAAATAATGGTCTAGTGATACTTGGATTTCATGGGCCAAACGAGAAGGTAGTTGAGCTTAGACTGAATATAGGTTACATGCTTATTATGACTGGATTTTAGGAAGTTTTCGTTGTTATTTTTCTAAGTTTAGAAAGAAGAAAAGGACTGAAAAGTTGATTTACTTGCCACCTATGTATTGATTGTTTCCTAGTCAATTTAAGTAAATTTATTAATTGTTTCTTACTCAAATTAGATAGGTTTATTAACTCTTAGTAAGATTTTAGTTTTCTTTTCCTATTCATCAAGATCTCTACAAATAAGAAGCATTGTTATGAATAAAACAAATTTCGGACAATAGTATTCCCACAAACACCTGTGTGTGTGTTTTAATTTCTTAGTTTGAGAGATAAAAACAACCTTCAGATTAATCTCTTTCATGTTGCGACTTTAAAGAAATTAAAGTTCTTTCCTATCTTTCTTCTCTTTCATTCAACTCCTTTAACAAAATTTGATTAATTTTAATTCTAAACAACCAAAACGTGTTCTGATTTTTATTTTTTAATATCCAAAAGCATCATCATGAAAGGGTTTTGCCAGCACCTCTCTTTCAAGGAGCATTATTAAAGATAAAACGTCCAAGCCATTTTGATCAAATGGCGTCATAATATAATTTCCATTGTCAGTTGATATTTAGTTAAAAAAGTTTCACCCTAAGAAACGTCATCAAGTAACGAGGTCACAAGGCCACCACACTCTAGTATTTCCTGTATGCTAATTCCTTCACAGCTTCAGCAAGTTGATTCTCATTCTGAACGCTCTGAACCCACTTTGCATTTATGAAAACTCGTTCCAGGCTCTGCTTCAGGGTTCTAGCAATAGCAGGCTTAGAACGATTTGCAAAGAATTCTTCTAATTCCTTGGCTTTCTCAATTGAAGCAAACTGCACCATAACACAAGGCATCAGTCGTCACAAATTTATAACATCGGAAAAGTTTGCAATCCTTGCTCAAATAGTTGACAATGGAAGAAGGGAGAGTGCTACCGGTGAGACTATTGCACTGATGAAGCGGGTGATTAAGAATCCAGAACCCCATGTTTTTGAAATATACTCCCATTTATCCTACATTGAAGATGTTTAAAAAATACAGCTGAACAAATGATTAAGAGAAGGGCAAGAACAGACATGGTTAAAAGTTACTGTACACTGACGGGTTTGCGTTACTAAACTTGGTATCTTTAATGTTTGGTTATTTATTACCTTCAGCCATGTCCAAGCTGTTTCACGTCCTTCCTTGCAAACAGCTACACCAAAAACGGCATCTTGATTACGAACCTAGAATGAAACAAGAATTGATATTGTAAGTCTTGAGAGGCCTTATCTTTACTTTCAAACTGCACGTTGAATGCCACCCTTAATACTCCAGATATAATAATTTCCACAGTACCTCAGGAGACAGCAAAAAGTTGAGAACCTCAAGGATTATATTGGGGTTTGGACAAGATGCTAATGAACCTACAGGGCATAGAAAGATATTATACCATCAAAAACTAAATTTGATCCATATAACCTAAACCACCTTCATGAAAATATCAAGTATACTCAGAATGCGTGTCTTCTCTTGGCTTAGATCTGTCTCTCTGTACACTCTAAGAAGAGATTCATAGCCAGATCTATTTGACGTATTAACTCGCTGCATTACTGCCACATACGCTGCCTGACATCATTGTCTACAAACATTAGACATGTAAAATAACAACTGACAAGAATTAAGAACACTATGGCTAACAACCTTTCTTATGTCAGGAGGTAAGAGTGCTGTATTCCTGTCATCTAAGAATGCATGGAAACGCCTACTCCCTTCATTTAATGTAGAATCATGTCCGAAAAGAGCAAGGGCAGTTAAAATTTCTCCTCTCAACAATGCATCAAGATGACTTTCACCTTGTTTAGGGTCCCAACCGAGCTTCCTGAATAGAAAATCAAAAGTTGAAGGAAATTAAAGAAGGATGAGAGAGTGATAATAGCAATCATGCTTCTCCATCAAAATAGAACCACTGAACTCAAATTGCAGTAAACTCCTGACAAAGCAACTCGTGACATAATCATACATTTAGTCCTATTATTTCTTATTCCTATTTCAATCATTCCCTCTAATCTGTAAATATTAAAGCTAATCCAACTATAATAATTATAGCAGTAAAAGTCCTTCACTTTGACTTTGTAAGAAATCTTTTCCATTTTAACAGTTGAAGTGATGTGGTAATCATCTATCTCACAGCACAAATTGCAGTGAATTGATGAATCAAAACTTAAGTTTGCAGTTGTTGTAAGTTCCTAGCATCTAGATTTTTGGAGTGCATCTCAGTAGAAACTGTGAAGAACAGTGGGAAAAACAGAGGGCTTGATGAATATTCAAGACCCTTCTATCATTTATATAGAAGTCATTACATAGGGAAAGAAAACCTTAGTAATAAATAGGAAATCATACACTAAAGAGATAGATCATACTCTCCCTAATATAGATATTACTCTTCCTAATATAGATATTTCCTAACACAAACAACAAAAGCCAACCAAATAGCCTTGAATAACACGAGATCAATGGTCAATTACAATATTTTAATCTTACTTACTCGGCAGAATTTTGGAAAAGGTTAATAAAAAATTGGTTGAAGTATTCCAATAACTCAGGAGTTGCATCGGCTGCAATCCTTATGACCTTATAACTTATCTGCAAAACGAATTAACTAAAATCAGGAAAAATAAAGTCATAAAATGATGAGAGAACATGATAGGTAGGTGAACATTACATTGATCATGTTAGATAAAACAGTGTACTCCAGTTCCTCCTTATAAGCACTCAATAGAGTAAGCAAATATGTCAAAGACAGTTGGCGAGCCATACAAAGTGCAAATGAATCATCCAAAACACCTGCCAACGGTATAACTTGTCATCTTCCATTTTCCCCGATCAAACAAATAATTAAGGTGTAGATCAAGTACTTTCAGATTACCAAATCTGTCTGTTTCATTAAGGTTCTTTTTCTCTATGGCATATCTAAGTCTAGCAGCAAGGCCTTCATCATATTTCACTCTATAGAAGCCAGTCTGATTGACATTAAGCTTTATCCAAGCACTTCTAGCCTCTTCAAGGCTGGAATCATGTAATTCCTTGACATCAAGTCTTTCAGATTTACTTTGCATCAGGAAATTCTTGCAAGTATCATATGACCCACAGCATAATGTTATTGGAATGATCCATTGCCCATCTCCATGGGAACCACTTGACAAGAATTGTGACTGCCATGAATTTATTCATCAAAGTATTTGACTTTAAAATAAAACAAAATTGTACCAGTAAAGAAAAGAAAATAAGAATTTTAATGTGTTAACATAAGAAAAAACATGAAAAGAAAACCTGCACGAATTCCAATTTCTGATCCTCCACTTTGACCGATACAACAGGGTATCCTTTTTGCCCTGTCCATGAGTTCATCAACTTGTTGACAGGTTCACCAGATCCCTCTTCAAGGGCAGCCCACAAATCTTCTGTCTTTGCATTCGAGTAGGCATGCTTTTGAATATAAGAAGCAAGTGACCTCTGATGCATAAATAAGCCATGTATTATTAAATAGTCTTAACTCGCAGAAAAGTATAGAATTCGATAAAGATCATAAACTAATTTTATCAGTGAAAGACAAAACAGATGTTAGCCACTATAAACATCTTAGAGGCAAGAGTTAACCTCAATTAAGAAACATCAAAAAAAATTTAACTTCCATGGCTCATTTTCAAATTACCATTCTTAAGAACCAAGCAAAGTAATCAAATTGTAAATTTAATCATGAATAGCTTTTGAATTTCAAGTTCTCAAATACCAACCTGAAAAATTTCAGCACCTAGATAGCTTTGTAACATGCGGATGACAGAGGCACCCTTTCTGTAGCTTATCGCATCAAATATTTCATCAATCTCAGAAGCATGGTTTACCTCCACCTAAAAAAGGAAAACGGAAATATCTTGAAAAAAAATTGATAAAAAGGTAACTATATTATTCTTTGAGCAACAGTCAAAGCTAATCCATTTCTGTTTACCTCAATGGGGTGGGATTCTTCAAGACCATCCAGCCTAAGACCCTCTGTAGATTCATCCAAAAATTGTGTCCATATTTTCCATTCTGGAAACAGACTATCAGCAGCTAGATAGCTCACCTGAACCCAAGCAAAGTACTGGTGTTAGCTAAAGTGTGCATAAACAAGTGAAAAAGTAGACATGACAATCAAAGAAACATACCCATGTAGCAAAGCCTTCATTTAGCCACAAATGAGTCCACCATTCCATTGTAACAAGATTGCCAAACCACTGGTGAGCTAGTTCATGTGCTACAACAGTAGCAACCTTTAACAGAATCAAAAGCAGCAATTGCAAAAATGTCACAAAGACCACAGTATACAAAGTATATTTTGACAACTAAAACCAAAGAAAACAAAATGCACAACATACTCGTTGTTTGTTGGCAGCAGCAGAATGCTTCGCATCATATAACAAGGCTGTTTCACGATACGTAACCAAGCCATAATTCTCCATTGCCCCAGCAGCAAAGTCAGGGATCGCAATCATGTCCAACTTGGGAAGAGGATATTGTACTGCAAAGTATCTGCAAAACTTATAATAGTTAATATGAAAAATACAAATTGAATGAACAGAAAAATAATCAACTATGAAGCAAAAAAGTAGTACTAATTCTCCTTCATTTGCTTCTAGGAAGACTGGGATTAATCACCATTGAATTAAGTAACAAAATAGCACAGCATACCCTTTGTATAATTCAAGTGTCTTCACAGCAACATTCAATGCAAATTTCCCTTGATCAGCTTTTCCAACTTGACAATATACACGAACTTTGATCCCTATATAGATTAGCATAACAACAATGTAAGAACAAGGGTTTAATCAAACAGACAATATGAAGCAGAATGAAATTGTACCATCAGATGTATGATCTTCTACATAATCGAACAAACCAACACAAACTGCCACTAAATACGTAGACATGGTGGGTGTTTCTTGATAGGAAACCGTCTTCAAGTGTCCATCCACTTTCTCCTCGATAACTGGCATATTTGAAAGAGCCACCAGTTCAGATGGCACGTCCAACGTAATCTTGAAAGTGGCCTGTGACACCATTTTTCATATTAATTTTAAACTCTAGACTAGTCCTGAAACAAAACTTTACCGGTGTGTCTGTCTTGGTCAACTTTCTTGAAAACAAACCTTTACTTGCTCTCAACGGTGGCAAGCACTTATGAAACGTGTACGAACTGAAATATACATACCTTGCAAGCAGGCTCATCCCAACAAGGGAAACATCTCCTAGCATCCGCAGGCTCGAACTGCGTGACTGCCATATTCTTCTTTTCACCGTTAAGTTCATAAGTGCTGCAAACCAATATGACGGCCTCTTAACAACTCCACAAAGTTCATTAAATATTGTGTTCGTTTAGCTCATACTTAATCAAAGGAGAGAGAGAGAGAGAGAGATCCTTTATTATTACCTTCTATAGAATCCCTTCATTTTATCATTCAAAACTCCCTTAAAATCTATCTTCAGAACTCCAACGCCAATCGGAAGTGTCGCCGAGAACTCCAACACCAATATCTCATCGGCCTCCACCGCTTCTATTTTCACCGGCTCCAAAACCTTAGAGAAGTTTGGATTGGTGAATGAAACGGAGCCAGAGTTGACACGGAGTTCTGCCGCATTAAGGACGATGAAGTTGGTGTCGGAGACGACGTCAATGTCGATGGCCACGGAGCCAGTGAAATTGCAGGCGGAGAGATCGGGTTTCATTCGAATATCGTACCGTTTGGGGACGGCAAATTTTGGAAGGCGAGGCTGTCCTTTGAACTGATCCATGTTCGCGTTTCACAAACTCTTCAGTTTCAGGCCAGTGAGAGATGCGCTTGAACTGAAGTAATCTTTGTATTTATCGTCGCTTCGAAAATAAGCAAAAGAAAAGAATATTTAGCGTCGAATATAAGCAAAAGAAAAGAATATCATATCGAAGTAATTGGCATCGCATCACAAGATGTCGTATCGTTCGTACCCTTTGATAAAAATTTCCCCTTGCTGGTTAGTACGTATTTCTTCTATATATATATTTATATTCTTGTTCATTTTGAACTTACACAACAGAATTAAACAGCATTTGTTCATTCTTTAAGTCCACTACAAATTGCACGGACAATCCACCAAAAGTACCATTTACCATCTGCACAATTCATGGATTCCTCATAATTTGTCAATGAAGACATGAATATAAATAAATAAATGGCATCCATTATTAAAGTTAAATTCTATCCCCGTAGGCAAGGCATAAATTTCATACACGCATATATATATGAAAAGGTAAGACCATCAATCATATAGAATACATGTATACAAATATGGATCTTCAATTATTCATGTATCCATCCAAACAACCCATAAACTGCTTGAAGAAAAGCGTTTCTCAGCATATTGGGCATGCCCACTCTCGTGCCCAGAAACTTTTCACTCACTTGAAAATTGCTGGGGAATCAAAATCTATTAAAGTCAGTCAGGGATTAAACTCAAAAATTGCTACAACAGAATAAGGCCACAATTATGCTTGAAAATGTTGGATTACATTAATGTTGGTATTCTCTCCCCAAAATTCTGACTATTCTCTGAGATTTGAGAAAAGTAAACACTACCAAAATCATCAATGGAAGAAAGATTATTTCTCCAAAGGTTATATCTATTATCATTCTCCACAAGATATTGCGTCGCCAAAGCTTCAGGCCATTTTATAAGTCTACAAACACCATTCTTGATCTTGCCACTTAAGGGTAGCCATCTCCAACTACATCAAGTGATCATGAAGTTCCCTTAAGAAGCAAAATTCCTCATGCCATGTGTTTAGAGAAGCCAAAGAATTCAACAATAGGCAAAGTAATTTTCTTTCCCAACTACATATGAGTGGAAAATAGCCATAAAAGAATACTACTTGCAATATCAATAACTACTCACACAAACCAAGAAATGAGTATCAGAATTATCACAACAGCAACTAAACCCACTTCTATAACTGTTGAGTTGAAAAAGAACAGGGTTTTTTATGAGGATAGGTAAGAAAAAATGATTTCGCAAGGATTCGGGATCGGTCATTGAGGGGGCAGTGTATGAAGTGTTAATTTATGCCCTTGCAGCCAATTTATTTTGGTTGCAATTATTTGTATGACATTTTTCATTAATTAAAACAAGGAATTCTTTATCTTTATGTATTTTTTAATTATTTAATTATTATTCGTAAAGATAAAACTTTTGGAATAATGTTGGGTTCCGTTTCCAGAATCCAACTCTTACTTTCATGCCACATATGTTGGATCTCGCTTATTTCCAGAGTCCAACGCTTGCTCTGATATCACATATGTTGGGTCCATCAGAGCCCAACTTCAGATCATGAAACGTGAGCTTAATCCAATGGAATTTCCTTAAACATCATCTTAACCATCAACTTTGATACCACAAATGTTGGATCCCGCTTGATTCCGGAACCCAACTCTTACTCATATCATCATACTTAACTTGAGCGTAGTTCCTTGTAATTTATTTAACCATCATCGATTCACCTTCATTCTCATAACAACCCAAAAATTTTCTCACAATATGTTCAATGGTGTGCTCGCACAATTTAGTCACCATATTCGAACTCATTTCTCCCATTTACGAACAGAATTTGGAAATCTTCAAATCAGAATTTCAATTCTACTTCTTCAAAAAAAATTGAAGCTCTATGTCTCTAGTTTGTTTTGAAATAAAAACCAACTTAATCAGAGCTCTATAGATCAAGATATGCTTTAAAAGCCGAAGCCTGTTCATACCCTAATCATGCTCTCCCAACCGATCCCTCATTTTCTTTCCATAAAACTTTTTCAAAACAACTCCAAAAGGTACCAATTTTCATGGAGAGATAGATATATGTCTTAGGAATCCATTGCTTCAAGAATCACTTTATTTCGAGGTCGGATGAGGGAGTTATGACCAAAAGAGTCCAACATGTTTAAGTCCTCATTCATGTTTATACCTATCTTGGCGAGATAGCTGATTGAGCCGAAGTTATTTTATAAATTGGCTGCACTTTCATAACTATTAATGTACTTTTTGACTTCTAATTTTCGATTTTTGTGCTTAAATTAGTTTCTTATAGCGAGCTCATATTATTTGCAAATTGTTAGTGAAATTGTTGCAAATTGATATTAATTGCATTACAATTTTTCTAAGGACAATTGATACTGCAAATTATTATTTTGTTTTGTAGGAAAAGAAGGAGTCAACCATGCCAGAAAGTCAACAGGACGTGAGCCTTCCAGCACGTCGCGGCGCATCCAAAAGAATGCACGTCGAGACGTATGCCACCTCCTACATCGCGGCGCATCGACAAAAATCAGCACGTCGCGACGTCAACTAATTCACACGCCGCGGCAAGCAAGCCAGAGCAACACGTCGCGACGTCCATTAAACTACACGTCGCGACGTGCAAACAGATACCCAGACTCTAAATACAAATTTTCCTCACTGTGCTGAGCCGACCCGTATCCAATTAATATATATGTTGCCGAATTAGGTCGTATAAAAAGACTGGAACACAACATAATAGAGACACTTCATATCGACTACCCACACCACCTTTGGCAGCCACAGAGAAGGCCGACACCCTTCACCACACCACCACTATCAGTCATCGCCGATCATCACCATTTTCACCGCCACTTCACCACCAGTCTCTGGAGCCATGATGAACGTCGAGACTTCAGCAGTCATGGGGATCGCCGGAGTCATGCGCGGCTAAAGGCTTCCGACCTCTTGAAGATGTAGCAATGGCTCGAGTTCACGGGCTTCAAAGGGGAGTAACAAACATTGTCTGAAATTTAATTATATTGTTGTAAAACTCTGAGTTAGATTTTACGGTGGTATGATTAGATTAGCACGATTAGAGTTTAACTATGTGTTGAACAAAGTTTTGTGATATGGACATAGTTATATGTAGAACTTTGATGATTAATATATGAAGTCTCATATATGTCTTTTGGTGATTGCATTAATCCTCATTATCTGCCTAGTTGTGTTTGATATAGATGATTATGTTTGATCCGATTGACCAATTGCATTGACTTGTCCATTTTACACACTAAGGTGCTTTTAACAAAGTTTTAAGTAATGGAGTTCATTAATTAAAACTTTGGACTTAAAGAGTCCTTTAAGGTTGATCTTTGGGAAACTTGGTGAATTTCACTCCCCGATAATTTGTTTTGAACCGTGATAGCCTAAGCTCATTTTCAAGAGGACTTTATCTCATTTGATCATAGTTTGAATTTTTGTTAATTTCAAATTCCCAAAAATCCAAAAAGATACTTTTTTTTACAAATTTCCTTTAATTTTAGTTATTTTCCTCAATCTTGACCAACATGCAAAATCCCCTTTTTTTATCAACTTTGATTGCAATTTTGACTATAGGCTAGCTTAAACCTTTTTCGTCGGTTCCGATTAAGTGAGACGACTCGAGGTTGCATCTTGTACTGCAATCTTTGGAATTTATTATTTTTGATTCGGCTTCCAAAGGATCGATCTTAGGATTGAAATGACAGAGCTACGATCAAAATGGCGCCTTTGTCGGGGAGCCAAGAAATGTGTTTTCCATAGGTTAGCCAAAGTCATTGATAATAGGAACTTTTATTTTTGCATTGCATTTTTTATATTGAATTTCATACTTGTCGATAGTATAAGTTTTAATTTTCTTTGCACAAGCATACTTTCATACTTTTAGTTTTCATATTTAGCAATTTTACGCACATACACACATTCATACATATATTCATACTTGCATACACTCGCATTCATCACATTGCACTTTTTGCTTGATCTCGTGTGATTATGAGTCAATTTTGCGTTAGCTTCAATTTTTTTCTCTGTGGATTGTTCTCGTGCATGCCCAGAAAACTTAGGCTTGTTCATTTCCAACCTGAAATAGAAAGACATCTTAGGAAA
>JAOSBM010000001.1:12438673-12453137 GCA_027568955.1 Erythroxylum tenue
CTAGCAAGCACCCACACGTTTGTTTAAGTATCTCTATACTTTAGCCTATGAGATCGACTACTTCCTTCATAAGGAAACACAAAACGTGTGTTAGTCTTTTTTTCGTTCTATTAATGTACAATCTTAATAGAACAATGACTAGGAACATTTTAGGAATAATACATAAATGCAATATGAACCACATAATTATAATTTCATTATAATTTCATTTGCAATGTACTATTATCCCATGGACTTTATCATATACATCTAAACATGTGCAAGATAAAGAATGCCTTTAAATAATTTGTCACTAAACTACAACCAAAGCGATTGGCTGTAGGGCATAAACCAACAATCTCCCACTTGCACTAAGCCAATCGTTTAAGTATCTTATACCATATCACTATATGACGATTATTCTACTACTGAGGTAGTGGCTTAACGAATTCTACTAGATTCTCTATAGTGAGCACTTGATTAAATCTTACAAGTTACATTGACCGTAGACGTGAGCATATGGTTGGCAATGTGTTTTGAGTGGGAAAAAGTGATCACAAGACTACCTATCTTGGGTCTAAGAGACTAATTAAGAACCATTATCTCTCAACATCGAGTGTCCAATTTCATAAGATTCCTTTATTAACAGTAAGGGCAGATGATTCTAATCTAATTTTCAATATGTTCTTTATTGCATTGTGTAAATTTCCAACTTTTGCTCGTGAGGAAATGGTCTTAGGCAGTGAATCAAACTATTCTAAAAGGTTTACACGCGTCCACTTGATGTCGTTATTATTTGGAATATGAGCTAGATGGTGAAGAAGTAAATTATTTAATGACAAAGCAGAATTGGTTGAAGCTCCCTTGCAGTTGGTTGGTGATGATATTGTCTATCACATTTGGTTGACATTAGACCTGAAAAACATCCAAGTAATAGAAAGCAAAAGATAAATGATGTTGAACTCAATTGGACAAAAAAAAGTCTATATTTCAATTTGGCATATTGGAAGGAATTACTATTGAGGTATAATCTTGATGTGATGCATATTGAGAAAAATATTTGTGAGAATATTTTAAGGACTGTGATGAGAATTGATGGGAAATCAAAAGACACAATTAAGGCTAGACTTGACTTGAAAGACATGAATATTGAAAAAGACTTGCATTTGAAAAGAAGAGATGATGTGTTATATATTATTCCCCTGTACTTGTTACAACATGTCAAAAAGGGATAAACATCTTTCTGTCAATTTATCCAATTATTCAAGTTTCCTGATGAGTATGCATTAAATATAGGTCGTTGTGTGAATCGGGAAAAATGTTAGGGTTAAAAAGTCATGATTGTCATGTACTTTTGCAATGATTACTTCCTGTTAAAATATGTAGTTGTTTTTTTAATGATGTGTCTATAATTTTGGGTCAATTGGGAGAGTTTAAAAAAATTATTTTTATCTTTTATTTTTTTGAGTCTCATATCGATCCAAACTTGGGCATCTCTACCTCGAGACTCTATTTTTTGAAAAAATTAGGCTTGAGGTCTGGTTAACTGTGCCTGGCCCATTGACCTCAAATAGGCCCAGATATCATCACTACTTCCAATAGTGTAATTATCATTATGTCTGGTTATAAGTATACATTTCTTGTAGTAATTATCATTATATCCAATTATAAGTATTGGTGATTTGCTTTCCAAATAAAAGAAAATCTACTTATAGTCCCACAACACAAGATATATGGAGAGTTTTCATTAGTCTATAACTTTCGCAAATAGTTACATATAACATTAACCACACAAATAATAATAATAATAATAAGTACAGTATAGTCCTAGTTGTGGTTACACAGGAAATATGCTTCCTCGATCCCTTACAGTGTGTAACATTGTACAAAGAAATCTACTCCTAATGGAGACATAAACCGAATTGAGGAACATCTCAATTGTGTTGAAGAGAAGCTGATGATCCACCGAAACAATGATACAGATTCCATACAAGAATATTCGGATTGAGCTTGGAAAGATCATTGATGCAAGGGAAGCTATAGATAGAGACCCGAACAAGAACTTAAAACGATGAACAAAAATAGCATACACTTGAGAATGACCAGAGAATTTCGCCAATTCGACGGCATATTCCAGGCAATAAACCAGCAAACAACCAGTAGCGAACATAACTGTGATGGGATGTTCTTCAAATGCAGAATCAGAAGCATTTCCTTGATACTTGAGTTGAAGCAAGTTAAGGAGCACAGGGACAATGAAGGCAACAATGACATGGAAGGAAAGATTTGGAGAAATCTGACAGAACACAAACTGGTTGCTCATGTTTAGAATCACTACATTGCAGGACCGAGGAAAGTTGCCTGTTTCTGGCATGTTTCCAAGGGGTGGGTTGATCACTACACACTCTTGGTACAATTGGCACAACTTTGATTAGCTTGGAGGGTGAAATTTGATTCATGTTTCAGTTTTATAGTATGGAGTTGGCAGACTTCAGGACCTGCTTCGAAGGTCCGGTTATGAATCCATTGACTGAGTGTGAGTTAATTAAGTAGAGAATCCTGGGGTCTTAAGTCTTAAGTCGTCATAGACAACTGGGATTGTCGTGGACAATAATAGGTGGCCTGGTCACTTTTAGCTTTCAAGGTCTTTTTGTCTGGTCGCCTCGTGCCTAGTACCTCGTGACATCGTGATCCATCATTTTTTTCATGTACTTTTTGTAGAGTCTAGTGCACATAGAAACAAAGTTATTGGATAGATTACGTTAATTCGTGATGTTGTTAGGAGATGATGTGATTATCTTGGACCTACTTTCGTTATTCTTTGGATGAGTACACGATAAATTATCAATTTCAGATAAATTAACTAACCAACGCACAATATTATTTAAATGATTGACATGGAGTTCTAATGGTGTTTTAGTAGTTTTAATTGTTTTATTAGTAAAAGACTATTTTATCTTTAAGACCCCGTTTAGTTGGCGGGAAAGTAAAGTGAATTTGGAATATGATTCTTGGGAAAATAAATCTATGAAAAGTAAAGATATTCACATGTTTGGATACTTATAAAAATTCTAACAGAAAAGTTAAGTGGATTCTTATTAGTTATTATAGTATTTGATATGCAACAGTATTCATGGAATGTAACTTAATTTTGACTTGTGTTTTCAATTATAACCCTACAAACTGAATAAAAATTGAAATCATTAAATAAGAAAAAATATGAACCTGAAGATTGTCGATTGAAACTTCTGAGCAAAAATATTTAAAATCCTACTAATGGGAAAACAATAAGAATAGTTGAAGACAGTATTATGAATACCGATACGTACCAGACCAAAATCGGTACGAAATAAATGGTGGGTCGTACTGAGTTTAAATACCGATCGATACCGGCCCAATTCAGATGGTACTAGCCGATATTCAAAATATCGGCAAAATACCGGCCAATACCGAAAATTTTAAAAAATAGGGAGACTTTTTTACAAAATTTTCAAAAAATTTAAAATTTTCCCTCCCTCCCTCCTATTTCTCCTTCCCCTTTTTTTTCAAAGTTTTTAATTAGTTATTTTATTTATTTCAACTTTTATAATTATTTTGAATTTTGAATTTTTGTTTGTAAAATAATAATAAATATTTTTATTACTAATAATAATTATAAATTAAATAAAACTTAAAAATAAATTAATTTTATTTTAATATTTTATATAATATTTATTAATAAAGTATTAATAAAAATAATTTATTTTTTAAAATAAATAATTTAAAAATTATTATTTATCAACTAATATTTATTTATTTTTTTATTAAATCAAAATTTATTTGAAATTTATATATTTTAAAAATATATTTTAAATTTTATTATATTTATTAATAATTATTAAATTAAAAATTAAATTAAAATTGTGATTATTATTTATTATTATGATTTTTAGAGACAGGGTTAAAAACATACAGTACAACTATAAAATATGACAATGGACTATTTTGTAATTTTTTAAAAAATCTAGGGACTATTTCATAAATTTAAAAAATGACTCGAAACGGTACTTGGTATTAACCGATACCTATACAGTACCGTACCAGATCCCAATTCGGTACCAAGTCCGGTACGGTATTCATAACATTGGTTGAAAAGGATGTAGAGTTTTATAAAAGAGTTGTCGTAGAGTTGAGAGAGAAGGAAGGGTTAAAATGACTAGCGTATTTTTTAGATTAAATTTCTGAGGAAAGTAAGCTAAATATCAAAGGGGGTGCTGAGATTTATAATGCAAGTAAAGTCTTACTACTTTCCCTAGATTAAAAAAGTTTTTACTTTCCTAACTACTCAAAAAAATGAACCAAACGTGATAATGTAAATTTTAGGAAAAATATTACTTTCCCAAGCAAGAATCCATGTCAATCAAACAAGACCTAAGTTTTCATCTTTTAGAGTTTATATGATCTTTTGTAGTCACTTTACGACAACTTTTGGTTAGTTTGAAAACATTATTTCAGATTTATATTGAATTTTCTTTAGTTCTTCAAAGTGTTTCGTATAACCTTTGAAAAATCGAACGCTATACGCTGCATCAGGTGGTATCAAAGTACAAATGTTGACTGGGAGCGATAGCAACGGTCTTCGTGACGATGTTCAAGAGGCTAGAGCTCCTGTTTTAGGAGATGAATTATTACAATGTCTGGAGCAGCAGATAGAACACATATTCCGGCGTTTTGAGGAGCGTCTTGAAGAGATTGTGGAACGTCTGGATGTTCTAGGAATTGATACACATAGGAGGTAAGATAACCGTAGAAGACCAGGAGTGGAGATAGCTCGTGGTGAACCTATGGGTAGAATTGTGTCTGCAAGGAGACAGTCAATCTACGAGGAGGATTTGGAGGAAAAAGATTACTATAAGCCGAATAGATTTAGGCATTTCCAACGACACGATGGGCGTAGGAGGAGAGACGTCTATGGTGGATTTGAAGATATAGATGCGGGGGATTATACACTGAAGGTGGATATCCCCTGTTTTAATGTTAGTTTGGGTATTGAAGATTTTTTAGACTAACTTGTAGAAATTGACAAATTCTTCGAATATTTGGAAATTGCACCAGAGAAAAGAGTTCGAATTATGGCTTGTAGATTTAAGGGGGAGCTTCGGCATGGTGCGAAAGGATTCAGTCACAGAGGGAGCACGAAGGGAAGGGACCTGTGCGTACATGGTATAAAATGAAGTTTCTGTTAAAGCATGAATTCTTACCATCAGATTACGAGCAAATTCTATTCCAACAATATCAACGGTGAAGTCAGGGAGGACGGACAGTGCACGAGTATACTGCAGAGTTCATGAGGTTGGCGGAGAGAAACAACCTTTTAGAATCTGAAGGACAGTAGGTTGCTCAATATTTGGAAGGTTTGAGACTAGCACTTGGGGACAGAATCAAAGTACAGGTTATCCGCACGCTGTCGGAAGCGAAGAACGTGACCTTAAAGGCGGAGATAATGCAGAAGGAGTATAGAGAGCTATAGGACTCCAGCATCTATCGATAAATACAAAGTTTTGCAGGAGCATACCCCCCGTAGTTATAAGATGCGGAGTGTAGAAGATAAAGTTATGGGAAAAAGGCCTATAGCTGAGGCACGACATAAGGAGATGAAGAGATCTGAGAACCCCTATGCTAAACCAGCCATGGGGAAGTGCTTCGAGTGTAGTCAACCTAGACACAGATCTAATGAGTGTCCTTTAAGGAAGACGGTTAACTTTGTAGAGAGGGACGAAGATGACGAGGGAATCGCTTATGAAGCAGATGGAGATGAGGATGATGAGTATGAAGTTGACGAGGGTTCGGTGTATGTGGTGAAGAAACTGATTTTAGCACCTAAGCAGGAAGACCGGACCCAAAGGAATTAACTATTCTGCACGAGATGTACCATTCATGACTGGGTATTTGAAGTTATCATTGATAGTGGAAGTTGCGAGAACATTATTGGAAAGGGGGCAGTGAAGAGGTTAGGATTACCAGTGGAAAAACATCCTAATCCTTATACCATGGGGTGGATTAAAAACGCAGTAGTCAAGATAGAAGTCACAGAGAGGTGCAGAGTTCCATTCTCCATTGGCAGGTAAAAAGATGAAGTATATTGTGATGTTGTTGACATGGATGTTTGTCAGTTGTTGTGTGGGAGACCATGGAAGTTTGATGTGAATGCTCAATATTAGGGAAGAAGCAACCACTATCAATTAGAGAAGGACGGGATAGTACATGCTCCTACCATTTAAAACCAAGACTTCAACCTCTGAGGGTAATGCTTTCTTATCTATAGCTATTTGGCTTGAAGTGGAGATCAAGGAAACATGATAAGTACAAGCATTAGTGGTCAAAAAGGTGTTGATGAGTGAGGTAGAGTTTCAGGTGGAGGGGTAGACGAGTGAGGTAGAGTTTCAGGTGGAGGAGTACTCGGAGATAATGCGACCCTTACTACAGGAGTTCAAGGAGTTGATGCTAGATGATATCCCAGATGGGTTACCCCCTATGAGGGATATCCAACACCATATAAACCTTAATCCCAGATCTAGTTTATCGAATTTGCTGCATTATCGGATGAATTCGAAGGAAAGTGAGATTTTAAAAGAGAAGGTGGAGGAGTTATTACGAAAGTGGCTTATACGAGAGGTTATGAGTCCTTGCGTAGTCTCGGCATTATTGACTCCAAAAAAGGATGGAAGTTGGTGCATGTATATTGACAGTAGAGCCATTAACTGGATCATAGTGGGGTATAAATTTCCTATGCCACGGTTGGATGATATGTTGGATCACTTACATGGTGTGACAGTATTTTCAAAAATTGATCTGAAGACGACCTTCAAAACAAAAGAGGGCCAATATGAATGGTTGGTGGTGTCGTTTGGGTTGTCCAATGCACCAAGCACTTTCATGAGGTTGATGAATCGGGTACTCAAGCCTTTTACTGGTAAATTTTTTGTGGTTTATTTCGATGATATCTTGATTTACAGTCATTCGGAGGAGGAACACTTGTTACACCTACAGCATGTGCTAAAGACCTTAAGGGACAACCAATTATACATCAACCTTAAGAAGTGCAATTTCATGATAGATACATTAGTATTCTTGGGGTATATAGTGCTTGCGAATGGGATAAAAGTGGATGAAGCAAAGGTTAAGGCAATCAAAGGTTGGCCAACACCGAACAATGTGGGGGAACTGAGGAGTTTTCATAGTTTGTCGACCTTTTACTGAAGGTTTATCAAAAATTTTAGCACCATTGCGGCACCCATGACAGAGTGCCTGAAGAAAGGAAAATTTCAGTGGGGAGAAGAAGCAGATAAGAGCTTTACCTTGCTTACAGAAAAGTTATGTATAACTCCAGTACTAACTTTACTAGATTTTAACAAGCTATTTGAGGTTGACCGCAATGCTAGTGGAGTGGGAATATGAGTTGTACTCTCACAAGAGAAAAGGCCAGTGGCATTCTTTAGCAAAAAAACTTAGTGATGCTAGGAGAAAGTGAAGTGCCTACGACAAAGAATTCTATTCGGTGGTGTGAGCGCTCAAAAATTGGGAGCACTACTTGGAGCTAAGGAGTTTGTGTTATATTCAGATCAGGCCTTAAGGTATTTGAATAACCAAAAGCGGATTAGTAGCGATATGCATGCGAGGTGGTGTCAATTTTTACAAAAATTTCCTTTCAATTTAAAGCACAAGTCAGGAGTACAAAACAAAGTTACAGATGCTTTGAGTAGGAGGGCATCCTTATTACTTACTCTCAATATTGAAATTGTGGGCTTTGAGCAACTGTACGACAATTATGAGCAAGATGATGACTTCGCAGAGGTTTGGGACAAGGTTTCTAATGATGTGCCTATTGACAGATTTTATATCAACGATGGGTACTTAATGTATGACAACCAATTTTGTTTGCCTAGAACATTTTTAAGAGGGAAGGTAATTCGAGACTTGCATACAGGAGGACTAACAGGTCACTTAGGACATGATAAAACATTGGTGGTAGTGAAGGAGCGCTTTTATTAGCCTTAGTTAAGAAGGGATGTGTCCAGATTTGTAGAAAAATGTTGCATATACCAGACAGCAAAGGGACACTTCAAGAATACTGGATTGTATATGTCGCTACCCATACCAAAGAATATATGGGAAGACTTATCTATAGATTTTGTGTTGGGACTACGTCGTACTCAAAGAGGGGTGGGTAGATTTAGTATTTGTTGTGGTGGACAAATTTTCTAAGATGGCTCACTTTATCCTTTTTAAGAAGACCTCCGATGCAGTCGGTGTTGCCCGGTTGTTTTTCAGAGAAGTGATTCGCCTACATAGAGTACTCGAGATCATTACTTTGGATCGTGATAGTAAGTTCCTCAGTTATTTTTAGTGTACCTTATGGAAGTTATTCTATTCTTCTTTAAATTTCAGTAGCACAGCCCATCCACACACTGATGGGCAAATGGAGGCTGTCAATCGGACACGGGAAACTTAATTCATAGTATTTGTGGGGACAAGCCAAAACAATGGGACTTGGCACTACCTCAAGCAGAGTTCACATAAAACAATGTCATCCCTAGTGTGACAGGTAAATCACCATTCTCTATTGTCTATACCAAGGCACCTCAACACACGTTAGACTTGGTCAAGCTACCTAAAGGTGAGGGGACCAATATTTCCACTAAGCATATGGTCGAACAAGTGGTAGCAATACATCAAGAGGTAAAACAGAAATTGGAAGCAGCAAAACAATGGTACAAACAAGAAACTAATAAACATAGGCGACTAGAGACATTCGATGTGGGAGATCAAGTCATGGTATTCCTACGCAAGGAGAGGTTTCCTGTAGGAACATACAATAAACTGCAGCCGAAGAAGTATGGACCATTCAAGATATTAAAGAAGATTAATGACAACACTTATATCATAGACCTTCTAGATAGTATGAGGATCTCCAACACTTTGAACATAGCATATTTGTCCAAGTTTCATAATTCCGATGATCCATTATACGCAGAGGACTTTGTGCACTCGAGGACGAGTCCTTTCCAAGTGGAGGAGACTGACACGAAGTTCTAGTGGTGCTTTAGTAGTTTTAATTGTTTTATTAGTAAAAGATTATTTTATCCTTAAATTTTCATCTTTTAGAGTTTATATTGTCTTCTGTAGTCATTTTGCGGCAACTTTTGATCAGTTTGAAAACATTATTTCAGATTTCTATTGAATTTTTTTTATTCTTCAAAGGATTTCGTACAACCTTTGAAAAATCGAACGTTATACGCTGCGTCATTGATAACTTGAAATAATATGATTTTAGTATCATTCTTTGTACTTAAATGCTTTACCAGTAGCTAATGTCTTATTTCACGGTTTGTATTCATCTTTTAATAATAATCTTTTGATTCATTTGTTATATAGGGACAAGCCTGTTAAAGCTTGTACTTCCTTTCTTTCTCTAAACTTTTTTCTTGTCTCCTCTCAAAATTGACGGTAGATCTGAATCTGGTTAGACAATGTATTTGAGTGGGAAATGATGCATATAAAACAAGACTACCTATCTTGGGTGGTCCAAGAAACCAAGAACCATTTCCTCTCAACATCAAGTTTCTACAAAATCATAAGATTCTTTCATTGACCTCAAAGGTAATTTTTTAATCTCCTCTTTATTGTATAGCGTTGAAGGACAACCTTGAAACAACAGGTAAAAATTGCTTATTTGTGACCAGAAAATCACAAGTTTAAATTATAAAAATAGCTTTTTTGTAACAATATAAAAGGACGGTTGAGCATAACGATATCCTTCTTTAAATCTTCGCAAAACAGAAAGTTTTGTGTACCAGATACTTGACTTGTATTGTATAGAGTAAATCTCCAATTTTTGCTCTCAAGGACTAGTCTAATTAATTAGTCAAGCAAACTATTCTAAGAGGTTTAATCAGTGCATTATTCAATTTTAAATTATGTATTCGTAAAGTAATTTTTCGTAAGTATATAATTTACGGATTATTAAATACTTGACAATTTATTTAATACACACTCGAAGTAAGAATAATAAATTGGTTCAGACTTGACCTGATCAGACCAAACCTAAAATTAACACATTTAGCTTGAATTGACAGAAATTTGAGATGAGTTCGAGTTTTTTTAATCTTAAGACTTCGATCTGGACTTAGATTCAGGCTTTACAATTTGGATCAACCTGAAGACTAACATATAATAACATTTTAGTAAAAATTTCGCTAATATGTAGAATTTGAGGAGGTCTAATAATAGTACACAGTTTTACTCCTAAGTAATAGAAGAATTGTTTCTAAATAACTCACACAAAAAAATAAATAATAAAATAAATAAACACTTAATAAATAAAATATAAAATAAGTAATAAATTAAATAATACGTATAAGATGTAATAAATAAAATAATAATAATAATAACAACTTCTTACATCGCACGCCTCAGCTTCGATCGTCGCCCGCCTATCTTACTCCAGTGCTCCTCTGGGTTCCTTTTTCCTTACTCAAGCTTCAGTCATTGGAGCTACTTTATAGTTTTTTGTATTTTGTTGCGGTGTGGTTCAACAAAATACAAAACTTGACGCTGATTACGTTGTGGGAGATGCTGTATTTTGTCTTCAGCAGTCGCAGTCTCGCAGACAATTAAAATCAATATTCCTCCTACTTTCTCTCTCTTCCAATTCTTTATTTAAGTTGGATTATAAAACACTAATAATAATAACTTAGTAATTTTTTTTACTGAAATGTGAGATTTAATAAGGGTTACTAGTACGCAACCTTAACCCTAAAAATTGTTTTTGAATGACTCACATAAAAAGAGAAAATTAAATAAAATAAAAATAAAAGTAAAAAAGAATAAAATAAATAAAGTAAAATAAAATATAAAATAAATAAATATAAAATAAGTAATAAACTAAATAATACAATACAATAAAATAAGTTATTATTATTATTATGATCGTCGTCGTCGTCGTCATTGTTCTTATCATCATTAGGCTAAGTAGGAAAAATCGGCGGCTAAATCTCTAAGAGATAAGTACTATAAAATTAAAAGTTTAGGCTAACTATAAGAGAAAACTCATAAAAGACCTATGAGAAAGATAAAAGATCTCTTTATGAGAAATCTTGTATCTATATTCTAGTACGCAAACCTTTTTTATCATTGGTTATATTGTCGATAAGTTCTAGCAGTGCATGGGGTTTTATAACTTCAGTTTGAAACTGAAAAACTGTAGTCTCACAAAATCTTCGATTTACCGCAGTCGTTTCTAGCATAATCAAAAACCAAAAAAAAAACGCACAAGTATAAATCAACACTAAAATTTGATAACGCAGTTCGGCATACCTTGCGTACGTCTATGAGACTCTCACCTAGCTTAATTCTTTAACTAACGACAATAGTTTTATACAAGGCTTTACTGAGTCGAGAACACTTAACCCTTGACACTATCCCTAGTCCTCACAACCCGTGAAAGAATTTCACACCCAATAGTATAATTGCCTCATACTAATCTCAATAGAGGATTTCTCAAACAATGTTTAATGATAACGAAACAAAATAAACAACCGAAGTGATTCAACAAAATTTAACACAAACGAAAACACTGAAGAAAGAAAACAACTTTCCTAATAATGTAGCTTCGTCAATGAAAGATTAGAAAGTTGTCCAGCAAGAAATCTGTCGTGAATCTCCAAATCATCACTGGAGCATCCCACGTATAGTATGAAAAAATCACCAATAAAAAACAAACGTTTCTTCGGTGAAACGTTGCACACAATGGACCTATAACCACACGAAAACTTCTAGAGTTTTCACACAAAAATCTAGCAACAATGACTGTCCATAATGGTCACACCAAAACCCAGAAAACACTGGAGACACGCACGTACAATCTCTGGATTACTCACTATACCCTTCAGCCCACACAAACATGATCCTTGACAGAAAAACCAGCAACATGATGGATTAATTATAAACGTAAAATTAGCAGTACTATACTCCAATCCAATCGACAACCACATATCTAAGAGCTCTCAGCAGAAAATCCGTCAACAATGCAAAACAAAAGAAGACCCAGCTGTGAAGCACATCAATGACACACCCAAAAAGGAAAGCACGGGAAGACCCACAGCCAAAGACTAAACATCCAATATAACTTGAATGACGTTAAAGTATGGATTAAAATTGCGCAGTAGATTAACGCAAGGACAAAAAAAAACACAACTGCAACCTCAACCTTTACAACAATGATGTCTTTTTAGCAATGATATATTTTTCTACAATAATCAAAAGAGAAGAACAATGGAAGACCATCGTAGACACATGCGTAAGGTGGATAACCTCTACATAAAGAAGTCTTCAAGACCATATGCAGTAATCTAACAATTTTCTTCAATCACCCCACGTGATTCACATACACTTCTTCACCTAATCACTAAACCAAGAAATCACGCAACTGTTGGAATCCAACCGTGATCGAATAATGGACGCAACAGAAAACAAAATTATTACAAATTTTGAGCGGATCCCCATAATTGAATAAACTTGAATAAAACATAAAACGATTTAGAAATCGTACCTTATTCACCTTCCTATTGAAAAATCTTTGAAAACTTTTTTCGATTGTTCAATCATGAGCTATTCAAATGTCCAGCCTTTGATGGTATCCATATAGCAATTATCAACTGATTTGAGAGGAAAAAGACAACAAGTGTTAACTTCTAAAAAGCTCTTCCTCTAAATAGAAAAAATCATAAGTCTTTTATTAAAATTAAATCTTTTTATTATAATTATAATCAAATTCAAATTCAAATTAATTTAATTTTAATAAAATCAAGTATTTCATATTTGATCCCCAAAGTTTATCAAACTTTATAATTAAGTCCAACTTAATTAAATCAATTTTTCTTTCACAAATTGCTCTTTGATGTGTGATAAATTGGCAATGATTATAAATTATAATTCTAATTCACAATTAGAATTGGATAAATTAAAACTTCTTTTAATTTATCTTTAATTCTCCAACTAAATAATTTATAATCATAAATCATGATTGACGTCTAACAACATGTCATGATTACCTAAATATCATGAATGATTGACTTAACATGTCCAAGTGATTGACTTAACATGTCCATGCATGGTTATAATGTATAATTTAATCATTTCGTCATTCAATATTCTAATTGGACAGAGTATGGATACAATTTCTACTCTTATCATTCAATCATGGTCGTTCTTGCTAATTAGTAATTGATTTATAATTGAAATTTGAAAACTCCTTTTCAAATATCAATGCACTCTAGCCAGAGAATTCCATAAATTATTACTAATCAAGAACAATAGAATATTCTCTCTAATTACTTTAGAGTGACGAATCCTGTATTGACTTACTCAACTATCTATATATGGTTCATACTGTATCCAATTACTACTGACTAAATTATCATAGGACAATTCATAAGTAGCATCAAAACACAGTAATTCCCACACTAGATACCTTGGTAATCTCAAGTCTGAGGATCAATTATACAACCATCATTATGAGATAATCCATAGATACATAAGTAATATTCCATCCAAAATTCTCATTATCAGGTCAGTTCAGTAACTTATTCTCTAATAATCACCCACACATCAGTTTAAGTATTTTTGTACTTTAATTTATGATATCAATTACTTTCTTCATAAGAAAGAAACATAATGTGTGCTAGTTTTACCGTTTCAACAATATCCAGTCTTGAAGTAACTATAACTAGGAACATTTAGGAATAACATATAAGTGTAAATTGAATCTCATAATTATGATCTCATCGCAATTTCAGTTACACAGTAATAACATATAAGTGCAGATTCTGTATTATGACTTTGCCCCCATTCGTATTGGATGGCTATTTTAACTGAGAAACAGGGGAAAATAAAATAAAAAATAGAAAGCTCGTTTCTTGTACTTATTAGCTTTTTATTTTCATCAAACTAATTTGATGTCCAAAAAAGGTTACATTATTACATGTAAAATAGATTTAAACCAAAAATTGGGATGTGATTGGTCGGTCTACATTGACAATTGAGGTTTAGTTATTTGATCCCAATTCATCGTAGTCTTAAGAAGCATTAGATTTCAATTTAAATACTTTTAAGGTTTTGATATGTACCTCATTTTCCAAGTTTAATTTTTATATTTTTGTTTTAGATTTAAAAAATAAGTATTAAATTTCATAATGAAAACTTTAAAACTATCATTTTTACCAAGAACTATTTTAGTTTGAAAGTTTTTAAATTAATAAAAGGAATTTTCCAAAAAGAATTAATAAAAGGAGTATTTAAACATGTGAATCTCTTATGAATATTTAGAGAGTAATGTTATACTCTGAAATCTGAATGGAACAAAAGAATAAGACAAACAAATTTATTTCAGCTAACATTATTGGTACAAGATAGGATTGTCCATTTGTTATCTCGAGCTTTGAAATGA
>JAOSBM010000001.1:12468608-12482631 GCA_027568955.1 Erythroxylum tenue
AACAGCAATAAAACTAAGTCAAGCTAACTTACTTGATCTTCCACGAAACCAGCAAAGAAAGCAGAATAATCCAACAAGAGGTTCAGAAACACAATCGGGTGCCTTAAGGTTTTCTACCGAGAAGAACAAGCAAAATCCCCTTTCTAGATCTGAACTTATATTCGGACAACGTGCATGAGTTACACGTGTCCTTGAGCATTCATCCACTTGTCCAACCATTCAAGCCATGTGTCACACTAATATGTTGCCACTTGTCTAAATTCTAATCAGTCCACATGTCACTTTATAATTGGTCCAAAAATCAACATTTTCACAAAATTCACTAAAATTTCCAAAATATCATAAATAATTCTGAATTGGCATAAACACATTTTAATCACGATAATCAATTCAATTGTACCCGGAACGTGCCAATGAATGCATGTACAATCAATCTATTGTGCAAGGGTGCATGTCACAATTAATTATGCATGATGTGCAAAAATCCTAATTTCTCACAATTTCTAACAATTTACAAGTCTAGCCCTAGCATGGGTAACGGGATGTTACATCAGTGGTATACTAGACCTCCCAAAATTTAAAAAAATTAATTCTTGGGCCCTCTTATCTTAAATTCTTGGCTCCGTCACTGGGCATATTCTCTTACGTATCCATCTGAATGAGGAAATTTGATTGCGTTGGACTTATCTCTTATTCCTTAATCAAATTCTTTTTAATTTTTTTAAAAGAATGTACTGCTTGTGTTTTGACGGTTTTCACAGGATTTGGTACTTAATTTTGCTTATATATTATTTTTAAGCCTTATTTTAACTTTTATTAAATAATTTACAATAAAAAAATTAGAGTTAAATTGGAGTAGTAAGCACGATTTTAGAGAAAGGACTTGCAACACTGTCTAGAAAATGGAACCATGTCCAATTTATGCTACATTTTAGTTATGTGTTAAGTAACACAAATGCAACACAGACTTATATTTAAGATCTGTGTTAGTGATTCTTTTTCAAATATCAAGGATTTTCTACAAAGTAACTCACTTAAGGAACACAGGTCCAATATGAATTCATATTTGGGGCTTCATTAGTACAATATTTATGAAGTTCTAGGGATTTTAGAGAATAAGACAACCGAGAGACTGTGATGATATATACATATATAAACTAAGACGAAACAGATAAATTAGAGCCATTTTAAACAAGAAAAGACCAACTTTAAATCAAAATAAAAGGATTTCCATAATAATTCAAGTAAAGAACTCCATGATTTCAATATCCATAAGAATGATTTCTTTTATTTAATATTTTTTCTTGATTGTTATTTGTTTCTTTCATTAAAAATTTAAGATAGATCTAAATGATAAGAATCTTATAACTATTTGTTTGGAATGATTCTCTGATTTAATTAATGACACAAGTTTTCATATGAATATGATTACTTTTTATACTTAAATTGGAGCTTTCTAGAATTTCATTCAATTTTAGATTTCATATATAGTAATTGAGAAATCACTATCGTAGATAGATTGTGGAAAATCCTAGAAATAGAACAACATAAATCTTTTTGGTTAAAGTCAAATATAATAAAAGAATATATTTTCAAAAAATATGAATATATTAAGCCACTGAGGGCATTAAAGAATAGGATTACAAGGAAGCAACTTTGTATTTTAATAAACATACATTTTTACATCATAAAATCAAATATAAAAGAAGAAGCATGTGTGGAGTGGCTAAAACTAAAGAAGTCCCCATATAAAGCTAATTTGTATGCTAAAAAAAAGGAAGTCTAATCTTTCCAATCAACTACCAGATGAAGGTCTCACTACATAAAGCTTGATTGAAAAATATTCTCCTATTTCGTTCGTCCCATATGCTAGAAACTAGTAGGATAGTTTAGCGCATTCAATACATTTGTCCATTTCCTTTCTATTTTGATATAGGTGCTTTAATATGTAATGTCAATCTATTCTCAATACGAGTTTCCTAAAGTGAATAGCTTAAGAATTATGTTCCATGCCTTATTAAGGCATATTTAATCAAGAAATGATCCAAAAATTCTTGATTTTTTTGGTAAATAAAATTCTTGATTTGATTTGTGTATAAATCATCAGTTTAGAGTGGTAAGGAAATTGGTTAGCCTATCCAAGGTGGGAAGTTTGCTTTTCACTACTAACCATGGTAGGGCATTTTTAACTTAGACCAAGTCACTCCATACAACTTTTGGAGTTGTACTATATAAGAGCTTCTTATATGAAGCATTAGTGTAATTTCCTAATATTGTGCCTTTGTAGATGATTTCATCTTCCTTATCAAGTTTTAATGTAAAGTTGATCATAAATTTTGAAAGGTTTTAAGTTGGCAAAATGTTTGAGAGAATGTTTGACCAAAGAGTACTTGGGATACTATGGCATTAGGTTAGAAGAGTGGTTTAAGAGCATAGTTTTCCAATAGTCCATAAGGAAACCAATTATCAATCCAAAAGAAAGAACTATTTCTATTTCAAATCCTATAGAATAAAGATTATTAGATCTTGTCCCTAATCTTGATTAAGAAGTGTATAATTATGGAGGCTTTTTTATAATGTTTAGACACCAGAAGTAACCCTTGATATTGTAAACATGATCCCATCTAAACCAAAGGGCTTGCTTATCTTTGAACAATTCCCAAATTGTTTTAGCCAGCATAACCATATTTGTATCTTTGAGTGGAAGAATAATAAGTCCCTATTGATGCTTTAGCTGACATATTTGAATCCAGTTATTTTTTTCCTTGGCTTAATTTTCTTGACAACCAAACCACACAAATCTTCTAAGTAGTTTGTCTATGATCTTCATGATGGAACTAAGAAACACAATATGTAAGGCCTAATATACATTGATTAAACTTAAAATAATATAGCTCAGTGGGCAACATTTGTAGATAAATATCCCACTTATATCTTTATTGATAGACAATCCCAGGGGTTTACTAAACATGTTTAAATCTGTAGGGAGAGATGAAATGGAGCATGTATAAGCTTTTAAGAATAACAACAAATCATTAGCAAAATTCAAGCTTGAGATTCCAAGCTTACTACAACTAGAATGAAATTTAAATTGATTATTCCTTTCCATAATTCTCTTGAGCAATATGTTGAAAACTTCTATTTCAATAGAGAACAGTTAATAAAAGAATCAAAACATGTTATGGCATAAAACTAGGGTTCATCTAACTTAGACATTAAAAGAGTTTAGTTATATATGATAGAAAAAAATCAAACATAAACATAATTCTAAATCTCCCTAATTGTCTTTTATTGAATATTCTTACAAGGTAGACGTTTGATCTTGCATTCCTTCAATGATTTCATTATATTTTTCACTTCTCTGACTTACCCCTACTAAATGATCTCAGCCTCTGTAATCACCTCCTCATGTGTGTTCCCTTTAATTGCCTCCGTATACATCCTTTTATAGTAAATTTTAAGGTTTTGGGTGATGCATGGTCTAATCCATGGTCATATACTAGACCAAGTATAACACAAAATACCTAGAATCCTATAATTTTGTAAGGCCTGAGGCATTTGTATGCCCAAATACATGGTCGTGTACTTCTATACTTCAAATCTTCATTTTATGTTGCATTTTCATCTAAATTCCTCTCTTTTAAGTCCATAAAAGCAACTATAACCTATGAACACACTTGAAGTAAATTAAGTACCAAATATATGGTAAAAGTATAAAATATTAAGCAAAAATACATCAAATATGGGATATAAATATGGTTAAATATGCATTTATCAATGAGCCTATCCTTAGTCACACTATTGAGCTCCCTATAAATAATGAGGCCACTACATTATGACCACACTATAGGTCTCCACTAAATGCTTATCTAAAGCCATTGAGTATCAGCTCACTATGTTATTAGACAAACTTGACTCCATGTCAAACATCATGATGCAACAAGCTAATGACCTATATCATTTGATTAAGTCTCGCTTTCTCCTCTAACTAATTTATTTTTTATGTTTCCAAAAAGGGGAAAGCAATTTGGTGATATTAGAATTAGGAGGAGTGTGTCTCTTATAAATATGATGACTTTTTTTATTTTATTTTATGCATGGATACTTCATTTACATGCTATTGAATATCTCTTTATTGATATTTCACTTACATGATACTCAATTATGATTTATATATGAATTAAAGGGAATTTAGTTATTATCCTGATATGGATAGTACGAATTAAAGGGAAGTTAGTTATTATCTTGATATGGATAGTTTTTGTGTGCTTAATTTTATTATTAGTCTCTAATATCACCAATGCTTTGTCATCATCAAAAAGTGAGAGATTATTAAATTAAGGGAGGTTTCAATTGATATTTTGATGATAACAAAACATAATTAAGAATACATTATTATTTTGATAAAAAGAAATATAAGAATAAGATGTAGCCATAAACTCAAGAATATAGTTTTTAAAGTTAATAAAGAAAAGTTGAAGTTTGCAATTGTCAAAGTGAAGATTAAGGAATAAAAGAAGATCAACGCATATTAAGGTCATTCTATATTTTGTTAATAATAATCTCATCTAGTCAATTTAATGATCTTGAAGGCTCACCATGCATAAATATTTCATATCACCTTATTGTATGACCTTTTTTTATTTATCAAAAGGTATTAAAGCCTTTGTTTTTTTTAAAAGCCCTCCTAATCTTTCAAACACACTTTAGAGGGGGGGATATAGAATGTTGTTTTAGTTATAATTGATTAAACAAATCAAGTTTGACATTTGAAGTTGTTAATATAAGATTGGTAAGCCAATATAGGCTAGTGTTTGAGTAATGTAACTAACTTCGTATAATACGTTTCTTACCACATTGGTCAATCATATTGGTCGACCATTAGGGTTTTGTAGTTAACCATTGTCCCTTTAAGGGACATATTGGTTGAGCATTCATTATCTTATTATGGAGTGAGTGAAGCTTTTTAATATTTTGAAAGTGATAAAGTGAGTTTTTTTATTTAAGTTGTAAGCTTCCATTGGAGTTCTTCTTCATTGTATACAGGGTAACCTAAGTGGTATTAAGGTTCTTCTTCACCTTAGAGGAAGATTGCAAAAGGGTTCATCTTTGCCAATTAAATATTGTACAAAGGTTATTCTTTTATTTGAAAGAATAATTATAATAGAAATATAACAAGAGTCTAAACAATATAAGTAGGCAAAGGTTGTTTGTTAAATCATTATAAATTAATTTTGCATTTCTCTTTCCTTAGTCCCTTGACTTTATTTCTTAAGTGCATTATTGAAATCTATTATTTGTTTTTCATATTTTCATCCTTTATAATTTTTCTCATTAACATAATAAGTTAGTAGTTTTTGTTTTAAATTTATCAATACTTAATTCACCCCCCTTAGGTGTCATTTTTGGGCTAATAAAAATTTAGGGAGTTTTACTACCTTTTCCATTGTTGGTGGCTTATCTATTGATAGATGCTACCTAATTTAGGAGATAGAATTAATTTTATGCCCTAATTTGTGTATAAAAAGTTAGGATTGAAGGAACCTAAATTGAGTAAGGTAAGTCTATAATTAGTTAATAGATTGATTGTATATCTTATGGGTGTCATTGAAGATGTTTTAGTATAGGTCAACATATTAATTTTTCCAGTTGATTTTGTTATTTTTAACATGGAAAAATATATTGAGGTACCTCTAATCCTAGTTGAACCCTTCCTTATTATAGGAAAAGCCATAATAAATGTTCATGAATGAAATTGATCCTTGGGGTTGTTAAGGAAGAAGTAATTTTCAAGATTTCAAATGTTGTTAAACATTCCATCTCATGTAATGATTCTTGCTACTTTCTTAATATATTAATGCTGAAATTTCTTGATTCATGTTAGCAAATTGTTTATAAGTATATGTTAGAGTATTGCATCATGAAAGGAGAGAAAGTTGAATAGGAGAAAAAAAATTTACATGAGCAAATAGACTATTTAAAGGTAAATCAGAATCTCATAAAGAAAAAAATGATGTTAAAGAAGTCATTATCCTATTCTAGTAGAAATCGAATCATCTATAAAGGAACCACTAATCTTCGAGTTGAAATAATTAGCATATAATCTTTAATATACCATTTTGAAGGAAAAGTTACAGCTACCCATCATTATTATAACTGGGATAAATGAAATAAAACAGAAATTATGAAGGGTTTTGAGGATGTTTAGGAGGCATTAGCATAAAAGCTTTCCGATAAAAAAGGGATAAGCCTTTCCTTAAAAAAGCTAGTAAAATCTTGTTAGAAGAAGGCTATAAACACGTAGTGTAATCATCATAGATATTAAATCTAAATAAAGGATGTTTTCTAGATGGCTCTTCCCTCAACTGATTTTCCTCCACTCTTAGATGTGAGTCTTCCTTCTCAAACTCTCATCAGAACCTAGGCCAACTCTAAAATTCAACCCATTGCCTCAATATCAGCTTTACTTCCACATGTTGAGAATATTGTGGATAAGCTAGCTCGTTATCTTAGGAAAACATAAGTGTCATATTGTTGGAGATTCTTCTCCCATTGACAAGTTAAGCCAATTACCTAATTCAAACAAGGAAGAAACCAAGTGACCTTGAAGGAAGTTCTGAAGCAAGGAATAGCCAAATGGAACTTATGTACAGTTGTCTTCTTTGTTGACAAGAGACTTATATATCCATTAATGCTAGCATGGGCCAATTTCTGTTGGAGGAAAATGGGATAGACTTAAACTCTTATTAATCAAAAGAGACTCCTTATCTTTAAGTTTGGCTCAACTAAGGAGGTTCAAAAGATCCTTGAAGTTAGATCTTTTCATACGGATGACAAATATGTATTTATGCAAAAATGGGAACTTAGACTAAATCTTGAGTAGCTAAAACTCAAGCATATCCCTTTTTAGATAAATATTCATAAAATTCCTCTTAAATATTAGTCAAAAACATACTTGATTATCTTATAAGCTTCACAAGACAACCTTTATGTATGGATGAACACCCTGCTGCAAAGAAAATGATAGGATTCGCTTGAATTTGTGTACAAGCTAATATATCTCAATCCTTGCTTAATGGTATCCCCATTGTGCAACTCAATATCTTAAAGAATTGGTTGAAGAGTCAGTGCAAGTCACGTATCACTAGAAATCCTCTTATAAATAGAAAGGAATGGGATGGATAAAGACATACAAATTATTTATAAAAGATAATTATGATGAGTTTGATGGAAAAGGATCTCTTAAGCACTAACTAACCTCTTAATAGAGCAGAAAGATATCAGTGTCGCTAAAGATGTAAAAAAACAAAACTAATAATAAGACTAATAGAGTGGATTGGCTGATAATATTGTTGGAGAGAATAATGCTAGAACTACAACATTTAAGGAATAAGGCTAGGGAGAATAATGTTAGAATTACAAAGTTGAAAAATGAGGATCCCCAAGAGGAGCACATTCAGTTTAGTGAAAATGAAATCCTCTGACTTTTGAATCAATTGAATCCCTTGAATTAACTTTTAAGGATAGTGAAACCATTCAAAGTCAATAAGTAACTAAAACTAATAAACTTGTGGCTTTGATTACAATCACTAAGGAAAAAAACAAAGTTGAAGATGTTAGCTCTAAGATCTTCACCCCTACATTGAAAGGGAAATTAGGTAGGAAAGCTAAGGCCAAAGGGGCTCCCAATTCATCTCTCCTAAATTCATTTTATTCCTAGCTTAGAAATTACCCCCCAAAAGCAACATGTTCTTTTTAGTTACCTTTATTCAATAGAACCTATAATAATCTTTGGCTCTTTGGAAACTAAAATTAAGTACAAGAAGCTTTAGTTTATTAAAAATGGTTGGAAAATCATCACAAACCATCATCCTCATTGCAATGGTAAGATTGAATTTACAATATGATCTTGACAAAAATCATGTCTGCGATACCATTATCTACGAGCAAGTTGTTCATTTGGTCATTGAATTCAAGTATAATAGTTTCAAAACTTATGTCTCCTTTATATATGCTTCTAATTATACACTTTAGAGAGCCAGTCTTTAGAATGAGATTGAAAGTAAGTGGTCTAGATTGTCCATTCCTTGGATCCTACTTGGGAAATTTAATTGCACTCTTGTTTACTCAAAAGAAAAAGGAGAAACTTGTTAAAATGAAAACCCAACAATGAATTTAAATCTTTCTTGGCAAATATTAACATTATAGTTGTTGCTTATGAGGGAAATTATTATACATAGAGCAAATAAGGGAAATGGTTTAAGAGGAAAAAGTTAGATAGGGTTTTATTTAATCATCATTAGATGAAAAAATTCCCAAGAAGCTTGGCTAATTTTAGCAACAACTTTTTCTTAGAGAACTCTCTAATTGAAATATACAATCTTTTCAATCCTTCTAATGGATTAGCCTCTTACAATTTTATCAATTATCTTGCCAAGATGGAAACATTTTAAGAAATAATAAAGACCGCTTAAAGCATGAAAATGAGGGCTTTGAGCAGTATAGTTTCTTTAGGAAACTATATTTGATCAAACCAGGAATCAAATAATTGCACATAAAACATTTTAGGAGAAGATTATTAGATATCAAAGATACCAAAAATAAGCTAAGCTTAGCTCAATCTAAATTTTTCTTGGATCTTATTAGTGCAAACAAAATTGAGGTTAAGAAAACTATTTAAAACAATCATATTAAAAATCTAAAAGCTAGCAACTCTCTTCTTAAACAAAAATCCAAGGTCTTTTGGCTTTAGAAAAGAGATAGGAGCCCCTCATTATCTCTAAATCCATCCTTTCCATAAGGAATTCAAATTAGATATGTAACGTATGCAAAGAGAATATGGAACAAGTTTGGGAGCAAGAGGAACTAAAAGGTATGGTTTCAACTATTTCCAGGTTATCCTTAGTTCCTCTCCTACTTACCACTCTACAATGCAAGACCTCAACACTTTTATTGTTAGATATATTTTTAATATCAGCCTATTGAATTCATTGAACCTGTATGCACTCAAGAAGTTAAAGTTGGTCTTCTTAGCTTTGACTCTAACAAAGTTCCAAGTCTAAATAGATTAAACTCTTTCTTTTTCAAAGATTCTTAGCACCTAATCAAACACAAAATTTGAAAGAAATTCCTAAAATTCTTCAAATCAGGGAATCTCCTTAAACAATTTAGTAACACTTTCATTTGTCTATTCCTCAAAACTTCAAATCCTAACTCACTCAAGGATTTTAGGCCTATTCCTTGTTGTAACACTATTTACAAGATCATTTCCAATAGACTTAATGTTGTTATAGATCATTTCCACTAAACTTAATGTTGTTATAGACTCTCTGATTTGCAAATCTCAATAGCCTTACATTAGGGAGTAAAACATTAGGGATAACATCTTTTTTTCTTTAGAACTCCAATAGAAGATGTGCAATGAAGATTGATTTCCCTTAAAGCATTTGACTCTATCAATTAGAAGTTTATCTTGAATTCCTTAGAATCTCTTAGATTCCCCAAAATTTTCATCATTTGGATTGAACAATGTGCCTTAACTACCTCTTTGGTGAATTGTATTCGAAGGTGGCAAAGGTGTTAAACAACAAGATACCATTTCTCCTTTTCTATTCTTCATCTGTACTGAGATACTATCCAAGCTCATAGATTATAACACTAGGATGGATCAAACTTTCAAATTTCACCACAAGTTTGCCAAGCAAAAGAATCTTCAATATATCTTTTGTTGATGATTTATTTCTATTCTATAAAGCTGAAACTAATTCCATCAAATCATTATGAATTCTCTTTAGTGCTTCTACAATTTATCAAGCCTTAACATTAATGAAGATAAAATCTTCATACTCATATTAGATGTAGCTAGTTCTTAGGCTGAGACCTTATGCTCCATAGTTGGCTTAAAACTTGGAAAGCTCCCTTTCAAGTACCTTAGCATTCCAATTTCGACCAGGAGACCTACATATAAGGATTTTTCAACCCTTGTTTAACCAATTCCATTAAAAAAAACAATTGGTCATCGTATTGATGAAATTCTTTCTTATGCAGGTGAGTTGCAACTTAACAAATCCATTCTCAACAACATTCATGTTTACCAGATTTCTTATATAGCTCTACCAAAAACCATCACCAATGATTAGAGGAAGTCAAGAGAAACTTCTTATGGACTGGTGAAGATTACAAATAACCTTTTGCTAAAGTTAAATAGGTAGATATTGGTCTACCAAAGGATAAAGGGGTTCTTACATTTAGGAATTCAAATTAACAACAAAGCTTTTCTTCAGAAAGATTGTGGAGAATCCTAGCTATGAAGGAAGCCCTTTGGGTCCAATGGGTTCATTCCTATTATTTGAAAAACCAATGCTTCAAGGAAATCAAAGCTAAAGTTTATTCCTTTTGGACCATGCTCCATATTTTTGTAATTGAGATGAAACTTTGCAAGGAAATCAAATTTCTCATATGGAATGGTAAGAGTACTTGAATTTGGTGATAATTGGTGTGAATTAAGTCCTTTATACCTAATTCCAAAGTTTTTCCATATAAGACACATGATCAAACCTAATAATAAAATGAGTGAACTAATTAATGGCAATGAGTGGCTCAAACAGAACTTGCCTAAGAGAAACCTTAATCATGAAAAACTGGATTGCATTAAATGGTCCAGAATTCCTTCAAGGAACTTCTCTAACCTATTAGGATACCAAGTCTTCAGAGGTTCATCTTCTAAGGTACACTGAAGGAAACTAGTATGTTATAAGCATATTCCCCCAAAATCACATTATCATGTGGTTTGGGGGCCTTGGTATTACATCAGCTAAGATGATAAGCAAAGTTTGTATAACAAAGAAACTTTGGTGGTTATGTAAGCATAAAGAGGAACTTTGGGTCAAATGGATACACTTTGTTCATATAAGGAGCAATACTTTGTGGAATATACAAACGAATCAGAATATGTTTTGGACCTTAAGGCAAATCTTAGGTACCAAATAGTAGATGTAGGAACTAATCATACATAGGATTGGAGATAAGAAGTCCACACTATTTTAGTTTGGTGCCTGGCATAGAGGTCCATTATAGAGGATTAAGGAAATCCATAATTTGAAATTAGTAATTACATAAAACACCAAGTTAAAGGCCCTCATTAGCAAAAACCAATGTAAGCAGCCTTACCATTCTAATAAAGGAGTAGGCATAATACCTAACTACTCCAATCAGGACTTGGTTCTTAAAAAAATTAATGGATCAATGGAATTTAACACCAAGACTTACAGAGAACATCTTTAGCATGAATTGAACAATAGAGTATAGTAGAAGAAAATAATATAAGAGAATGGCATCAACATATCACATGCTTTCATTCTTTGGCTAGGGATAGGTAGAAGACTAACTATAAAGAACAACATTAAGTTTACCATCCCATCAAAGAACTATGAGCTATTTTGGAGACACATTGAAGTTATGGACCACCTAATGGTTGATTGTTTCTATTCAAACAACATTTTGGAGAAGATATAAAGACTCTTGAACATAAGGAAGTTAGTCTTTATATGGAATGAAGGAAGTTATTCTTTATATGGAATGAAGTAACTGAATAGATCACTAAAATCAAAATGACAAGCAAAGTAGATAACAAAGTGTTCAAAAATTGCCTGGTTTCACTAGTTTACTACCCATGGAAGGATAGGAACGCTAGACTCTTTAGAAAGGAAGCTAAAACTTAAGAGTAAACTTTCTACACAATTACACTTCAATGCAAATTGAACCTACAAGCTAGAGGCTTAATCAACAACATTTCACACAGCATGAAGGAATGATGGTTACTAAATTAGAGCATCATTTTGTTTATTGAAGTGCTTTCATCTTCAATAGACTGACTTGAGTTTCTTGTTCTTGATTAACAAGATTTATATATACCCATTATATATTATTGAATTAACTTTTGGAAAAAAAAAATCTTTGTAACAATAAACTTGAGAGTAGAGACAACATGCTTTTCAAATGTTGCTTTTAAAGGAACGTCGAATTAAAATTCAAATGTTGAGCAATCATTTATCTTATGTTAATGATTAGGAATGGTTGATGAAATGGGCTTCCAATAGGCTGGAGAAAAAGGATTACAAGTTAATTGAGATTACTTTATGCTCTAGCCCTTATACATTATAAAGGGAAACAAATGTGCGTATTTTGAATAATAAAGCTTCAAAGAAGTTGAGTTTTTATCATAGCATTTTCAAATAAATCAGGGGAGTTATCATGGATAATATGAACATAAGCACACTCTTAAGAAATATGGCAAGAAGATGGAGGTTATGTTGACTCTTCTATAACTTACGCTGATTTAAGGAATAAAGTTGTTGTGACTCTCTTTAACCTATATTTTCAGTTTAATTCAACGATTCTTTTCAAGGATGAGCAATCTTAGATAGCTTCTCATAGATACTATTATATTGTGTTATACTAGCTATTGAGATGTATGGTTTACTTTTAGTTTCGCACAAATATTCCTTAGATAAATTATATTCAATCATCCCTAATTTTTTTATAAAGGTTCCTTACCTATTTGTAACTCCACATGGAGCTATACATTAATATTTTTATTCTTTAACTTCCAAAAAAATAGCTTAATAAGTCATAATTATAAAAACAAACAATGAAAGAAATATGATTAAGTGGACTCGTTAGAAGTTAGATTGTGTTGTGATTCATCTATGTTAGGTTAGGTAGATATTAGCATTTATGATAGTTTAATTTAGACTTCATTTAATGGTCCTAAAATTGATGCTTAATTTGCATAGACTATGTATATGACTTTTAACATAACTTGAGCTAAATTGGTGCTTATCAAGTAATTTTGTATTATGATATGATATGAAAAAAATTATGAATAAAGTGAATATAAATAAATTCGCCTTATTGAATTTAATATAAATAAAGGGTCAAAGTTAATAGTGGTGTTTGCAGTCATTGGAAATGGTAACCAACTAAGTAATTAGAGATATTCACAATAAATTATTTACCTTCACATCAAAAAATTAGAATGTCTTTTTTTTTCAAACAAGGTCCTCACATTCCATAAAAGTAAAAAAGAAGTAAGTTTTTTAATTATTTTTATATTGGTTATTAAATGATTAAGAGTAAAAGCTTTTTACTCATTTGTATTCATTTTATATATAAAGTTAAATTATTTAAATTGAGTGTATTTTAAGGATGTTTTATTTAGATTAAACTAAACTATAAATCAATGCAAGTATTTAGATACCAAAACAGTTGAGGAGTAATGTAGTTAAGTAGATTATGAGAATTTTTGTTACTTTAATGTATTTTTTGATTTGTTTTTTCCCTAGAATTGAAACTTACTTAAGTTGAGAGTAATTGAGATTGATTTGTTTGAGGGCAGCAAAAACCTAAAGTGTGTGGGTATTTGATGTACTAAAAAATGTATATATAACTCATTAGTAATTTGAATTGTTGTATGTATAAATTATATTGATTTACTCAAGTTATGCTATATTTTTAGGTAAATAAGTAGTTGTTTCCCTAGGATAACCTTTTTCATAAATTGGAAAAGATTACAAGCAAAAATATGAAAACAAGGCAAATTTTCACAATTGTATGCTAGCTCGTGTTCATCTTGAAAAATTTTAAGGTGAAGACACAATCAAATACACTAGATAAAAGTGAGGGCATAAGGCAGGGAAAAGCTTCAAAGAGATAAGTAGTCTAAAACATGACCATGTTTTAACTTGTCAACCGATAAAGAAACATTATAGTAAGATTCACAAGACACAGACGTGTCAAAGCCCATGTCTTTCTCTTGTAAACTAATCCATGCATTTCATACAGATCATAAACGTATAAAACACATGCATTAAAAACATATATATAACCATAATATATATGTAAAAACAATGCGGAAGCTTTAAACCAAGAACCGTATTGTTAGCCCCAAAAATTTTTTTATGCTAATTAAACATGATTAAGTTAATTAAGCATAATTAACCTAATTAAGCATGATTAGATTAAT
>JAOSBM010000001.1:12482731-12494802 GCA_027568955.1 Erythroxylum tenue
ATCCTGGCTTTCGGGAAGGTCCCGGAACAAAATTTTTATTTTTTCGCACCGCTTGTATATGATACAGGCACCGGGATTTTCCTACATTATTGATCCAAGAAATAAGAGGAATTCATTAAAAAAAAATTTTAAGGCTCAACCGGAATTAAACTGCTATAAAACCAGTATATAATAAATAAGAAGTGAAATTTTAAAATTAGTCTACTTTTCAGATTGATCCAATATATTTTAATAACTTTTATTGTTATAAATAAATAAATAAATATATTAATTAATAATTTAATTTTTGTAAATTAATTATCGCATAATATATACAATTGCATCCTGCGCTTTGGTAAAACATAATCAATTATCTTGTTTAGACAATCACTCGTCTATCATATGCAATTTCAACTATCAGTGGCTTGTACCTCGACAGTTACTAATATATTTCTCGATCCATAATTTCAACCCTTGTTAATACACTTACATAACTAACCCTTATTATTAAGTTAAACAAATTTCACATCATCAAAACTAACCCTTATTATTAAGTTAAACAAATTTCACATCATCATGAACATTCTATTAAACTTTAAATAATATAATTCAAATAAATTTACTTTTTCACAAAACTACTGATTTTCCCGAAGGATCAAGATTAGAGTTAGTAATAGTTTAGACTGCCCGAAACCCCCTATTGGTAGCCTGACTGTCTAAAGTCCAGCCTAAATTATGATCGAGATTCGAACTGTTAGCTTGAACCCGATCGAATCACCACCACTTTCCACTCCAGTGCTCTGTTTTTATTTTTTCCCCTCAATAGAAACTTTTCTTGTTTTCAAAAGAAGTCCAGTTAACGAGAGAGCAACAATAACAAAATTTCAACTTCAGATGTTTCAATAGAACCAACATAAATCCGTTCAACAAAATATTACTTTTTCAATAGAAAACAATGAAATCCAATGAATGTTGACTTGAAATTCATATTCTTAACAAAATAGAAGGAAAAACAAAACAAAGATTATCACTCATTGGTAAAAATAGTTTATACGCTTTCTTTATAATTTCTTCTCTAAGAGCATGTCCTAAAAGAAATTATAATTTCTTCTCTACCATATGTGATCAGTTTGGGATCTGGCACGTCAAAGTTTGGAGTGAGATGAATATAAAATGCTTTCAAGGAATAGAGAACAAGAACGAGGAGGTTAGGAGTAAGCAGAATAATCTTCCTAAAAACAGCCGAGCACAATCTCTTTCAAATGCAACTGACGTCTGCTGTCAAAAAATAATAATCAAATCTCTTGTTCCGATTATAATGTTGCTATAATGTTCCATTAACTCTCATCCATATATTTACGTGAACTCACATAAACATATAGATAAGATTTAATAGAACAAGATTAAAACAGAGTAATTAGAATAGAAGATTTGATGCGTAAAAAATAATGCAACTTTTTAATCTGTAAAAAAAGTTTAACCTGTGTAATATACATTTATGGCACCCACAAAAAGTTGATGAGAATGCATCTGTTACAGAAAACCTCTAAATAAAAGATTAAGCTCCTTTTCATGCAAACTAAGCCTAGTAACAATTCTAACAGCAGTTCTTCAGAAGGTTCTCTTGATTGTAACCACATTTGCCCCCAAAATCACCATATTCCAAGATCAAATGAAGGAGGATTTTCAAGGTCTGCACTTTCTGGCTTTTCTTTCAAAACTATATCACTCTTTTGTACAGATGCCTCTGACCTGTGTTTGAGAAGTGAAGTAGCTTGTGCCTCCACAGCATCTAGGTCCAGACTCTCAAAAAATTGATCGTCAGAGAACATCTCACAATCAGCATCAGATTTGTTCACTGCGTCCTGATTCAATAATTTTGTTCCTGTTGCATTTAACAGCAAAGAGAATTCGTGGTCCAAGTTTGTTCCAGGGATGGACCCGGATTGACAATTAGTAAATTTTCGTTTCCTCGTATCTGCCTCATCATTTTCATTTTGTAAGCCAGCAATCACAGTAATCATTGCTACAGACGACTTTTCTGACTTTAATTGAAAGGATTCTGAAATGAGCGCAGCTGACTGATTTGGATGTTCAGTTTGCGGTGCCAGGAGAGAATATGATGACTTGACTGATGAACTTCCGGTTTGTTTTAAATTGCTTGCCGCAGTCCCACAATCAGGGGTAAAGACAGCAGAACTTAATCTCCCAATTGGTGATTGGCTGAGCAAAGAATGCCTGCAAAAAAGAATTACTAACTATCAATTCAAATCGTAACACTTGAAAGAAACTCAATATTCTAGAACTAATAACAATGAGGATATGCAAACATGGATTCAAGGTGCTAAACTGCACTTTTAAGCACATGAATTTCGGGGTAAAATCATAATTCATTACCAGACTAAGAGATGCTGATTAATAAGGAGACGAATGTTAAGAGAAGGACAGGTTAATGGCAATAGCAAAGAGTACGTGGCATGACTATAAAGGAAGACAAGTAAATGGAAATGCCCATACACAAAAACTAGAGTTTCTCTTTTTGTAAGATTAATATTAGTTCGGGGTGTAGTTGTCTAGTGCTCATGTTACAAATTTTGACAGCAATGAAGAAGCTAATTTCAATATCAGCAATTCAAGCATAGATTTTAACTTTAAATTAGCATCAAAATTGAAATGCCTTTCTTGGTTCATGGTTTTAAAATTACTGGAGGATGTACAATGAAAGTGGATACATTTTACTTGTGGGTGCAAGATGTTTGTGCCTGTGAGAGAGAAAAAGAGGGAGGGAGGTGGGAGAATCAAGAACCTATAGAATGCAATCATGTCAACTCTAGTAGCTTCCGATTGAGTACTTGTAATAGGATCTGTGCGATCATCTATAAAACTATCATCGTATGAACTGCTCTCTTGGACACAGTTCCCATCATCTGATTCTTCAACCACTAAGGATATCCTGAGCTCAACCGAAGACAAACCAAGATGAAAGATACCCAGTAAATATAACTGCTTAAAATTTGAAAACATAAATTTTGTTTCCATGTCTGCAACACATCTCATAAATACAAGTTCATTACGCAAAACTTTAAATCCACTTCTGGAACATCAACTCAGAAATTCCAAGATTTTGGCAGCATATAATTACTTATCCAAACAGAAACTTACTCAGTTTCTTCATCAATGAAGTCCCTGACATTGCCAAATTGCTTTCTCTTACCTGATTAGAGGTCAAGTTCCATATATGAGTGAGGAACATTGTCGTTTGATGCTACAAACACATCACAACTGGTACATCCACTGAGTGAATAGACTCACAGTAAATGGAAATAGAGAAAAGTTTTAGCCAGTAAATGATTTTTAGGGGGAAGACTTCCGTGCATGAGACTATTCAAGTTACCTTTTCCTTGCTTAATTTGGCTTGGACATGTATCACAGAAACATCTTTCAAGGTTAGTAATTGGGACTAAGGAATTGTCTAATCTGTTAGGGTCCACATGATTCACCAGGTCACTTATTTTGCGGAGTCTTTTGAACTTGCGTACTTGTTTGACATTATCTGACTTTTCTCCTGAACTCAATAGCCAATCTTTGATATCGGTATTCTGCGTACCATTTGGAAAAGGAGTACTAGTTTCCTCAGCAATTGGAGAAATTGAAGTACATCCCCTTTTCACAGAGGGATTTTTCACCTCAAGTAAAGGGGTTTGACTTTCATCACTATCAGGATGAACTAAAATATTTCCTTGACAGGGGCTACCATCAACATAAGTTTGATTTATACTTGTCAGCTTTACCAACATTTCACCACTGCAATTAGCAGAAGAAATGAGCTCTGGAGCAAGAGACCCTCTTTCTTTACCATTCAGTGGTCCTGAAAAACCAAAGTTCCAGGATAAGCATTAATTGCACTGTGTCACAGTTGCAGCAAAAAATAAGTTCAAAATCAACAATAAGATTATTTTTCACCATCACTGATCGGAGACTCTGGAACAACACCAATTTCAATCATATTTGTTAGTCGGGAACTCAGCTCAATGTCTCCAAAATTGTCCTCACATATGTCAGCCTGCAGATTTAGTCCCATGTTCCCAGACAATTGAATTCTTCAATTATACACTCTCTCTCATTAATTTAATTGATTTTCTTTAAAATTAAAGCAATACTAACTTTCTTAACCTGATCCACCATTTCCTTTTGATGTCCATAAATGTTGGCTGATCTTGATGCCGTCAAAGAAATGCCGTTTCTGTATTGTGTCTGAACAATTTCTACATTTGTAGCAACTTTTTCGTGCATACTTGATTCTTTTTGATGTTGAGCCCAATTCTCCAAGGAGTAAGAAATCTGTTTCAAGGTATCTGTCGTGCCGGTAGTAGCAATTGTAAACTTAGGATCTGATGCTTCTTTTGAAGGAAGTAAGGGTACAGATAAGGTTACTTGATCAACAGCATCAACAGATTTGAAGTCTGAACCAAAAGTACATGAATGAGCAGAAAAATCTTGACCATTGAAATTCAAAAAGTTCTGCTTCTTGGCTATCATGCTCCTCATAGCTAACAATTCAGAATTTCCTACATCCTGTGCTGAATTGGCACTTAGAGAACCGTCCTGATGTACTGAATCTGTAATAACATTTCAGGAACTTACAAATAACGAGATTGCATTTTGCTACAAAAGATTCACCTATTGGAATGCGCCAATTTTTTTGTGTCAAAAGGTTAGAGAGAAAGTATAGTGGGAATGGGGAGAGTAAGAAAAGCATTTCCAAGGTTAACAGCAAATACCCCAAAAGGAAAGAAAGTACACAACTGAGGACAAACAACTTAAAAACTTATAAAAGGAACAAGAAATAATAGACAACTCATTTTCGAGCCTTAATTTGGCGGGATGAAAAAGAATTGGATTTAGTACCACTATCACTGTTCATGTAACTGTTCACATGGAAAAAGATGTATGAAAGCAATTTGTTATTTGTCAAGATCTTTTACGCTTAAGTTTTTCTTACTATAAAGGAACTTGAAAGAATTTATTTCATGTTGTTCTAGTTTGAGTCCTCATTAGAATAGTATTCAACTTCTATATGTTTCAATATTCAATTAATAGTAGAGTAATTTTCTTTGTGAATTCTGAATTTTCATATTAGGTCTGGTACTTTCTCCTAGGATTCTTACACCCAAGGGAGTAATTCCTAACCATAATCCTTTGGTGTAATTCCTTCTTTATAAATTCCACCAACGTATTCTGAAATTAGAAAGCAGCTCCAGCAGCAAAGATTTTCAATTTATACAAGCTCTATCAAATACTCGTACTCTTTATCTGTATAATGCTATATGTGAAAATCAAGTATATAATGTAAAAGAAATAAGTTGAATTTAATGAATGATTGTATATCTAGCGGCTAGTCAAATTCACCACTTAATGTCTTGCTTTCATTTGACAAGACAGAAAGTTCACAAAATCCATTACATTCCTTACAAGCCATTTTTTGGTCCATACCTTCTGCACCATTGACCTCTTTTCCAATGACACCTTCTGCAAAGCACTTAACTGATTCAACTTCATCCTGCATTCAGCAGGAACACATACATAAACACAATCAACATATTAAAAGAAGAAAACAAGCAATACAAAAGTTGAAGGCAAACCTCAGAGGACTCTGAATCGCCTTTAAGAAAAGATAACCCTTGCAAATGTTGAATTGCTTCATTTAGCATATTTGTCCTGTGACAATGCATTACTTTATGCACTCTAGATGGAAATGCTTGGAAATGAGGAAAGGCAATTAGTGATGGTCTCCCAGTATTTCCACTTTTAGGTTGGAAATACCTAGCAATTAACTCATCCTCTATAACAGTTAGTTTCTGTTTGTATGTAGGAATTTGAATAGCAAAATCATCTTTCACTTTCTTTCCATGAGGAACATATTGTTCAATTGACATCTCCACAAACCGGACTTCTGGCTTGAAAATATGAGGAATCTGGATGAAATACAATAATTTCAAGCCATGAGAAGTAGGTTGCACGTGAGCAGAGACATGTATGAAGACTTTATAATAGCTCTCACCATTCTTGGGCTAGAATGGAAATTGAAGCTATTTATCCCTCCATTATGCATGTGTTTCCTGATTGTTTTGCTGTTTGCTTGCTTTCTTGTATAACCCTTTAACTCTGACCCTTCACAAGCTAAAACTAGTACTATGTTGTCAAGGAATCGCAAGCAGAAGCTAGAAAGAATAAAACTAGAAAGAGAGAATGCTTTCGACCAAAAAACTAAACTTTATATTTGAGACACTACATTGGCAAGATTCTATAAGCAATTGATCAAAGGATATCAACTCGCCCATCATGTTTCCTTCCAGTTCTCCCCATGCGCTGAATCATTCTCAATGGTGAAATATTAGCATCAAAACATATTACGAGATCCACTTCCATGATATCAAGACCTTCTTCACCTATTGATGTGGCAACAATGACATTGTAACCACCAGCTCGAAATTTCTGCAGAAAAGTGCTGTAAGAAAATGCGAAGGGAAGCAAAAAAAAAAAGTGGAATGAATACCTAATGTAGGACAAGCGTATAAATAGAAACTAGGGGTTGCTAAAGCTTGAAATTAAGGCTGAAAGTATCAAAACAATGGATTGGGTTGAGGAAAACTAATGAAAACAATGGACTGGGGTCGAGGAACCACACCTAGGGTTAGGACTCACTATTTATCTAAGAATCACTCTAGGAAATAGAAAGCTTCACATGTTCACATCTGAAAATCTCAAAATTTCATTTAAAAATGATCCACCTCATCTAACACTTATGTACAACGTAAAAAATATTCTAATCTAACTACAACTCTATTTCATAATTGAGACTAAACTCTAATTAGATTGTTAATAAAACTAATCCACTAAAGTAACAAGGTACACGACTAGAGAATATGAATAATTCATACAATCATTTCATTATTTCTATTTATACACACACACACACACCCATCCGCAAATATGTGTATCCTCTATAACTATTATATTCCTCATACTACAAATGAAATATTTTACTTTCCAAGATAGTGTAATATTGATCTTTATAGCCTAGAGATTCAAATTATTTTAGACTTTCTAATCTAACTACAACTCTATTTCATAATTGAGACTAAACTCTAATTAGATTGTTAATAAAACTAATCCACTAAAGTAACAAGGTACACGACTAGAGAATATGAATAATTCATACAATCATTTCATTATTTCTATTTATACACACACACACACACCCATCCGCAAATATGTGTATCCTCTATAACTATTATATTCCTCATACTACAAATGAAATATTTTACTTTCCAAGATAGTGTAATATTGATCTTTATAGCCTAGAGATTCAAATTATTTTAGACTTTCTAATATTGCACCTCAAGTTGATGAAAATATGTCTATCATTCTCATCTTGCCAATTAATGATTCGAATACCTAAATTAGCATTGCCTTAGTCAACACATTCCTTTTATAAAACTTTCAGTCAATCCTCATATCCTTCACATGATCATATTGTATTCAATTGTTAATAATGCTTATAGTTGACCTGCCATCACTATACAACATAGTTGGATAGGTAAGTATCACTTGTAAATCCTCCATCAACATTTCCAGCTCAAATATTCCTTAGATGATTAGCCTAAATTTTGATTTAGCACTACTACATGTAATTAAGGACTACTACTCACTCCATGTCCAAATTGCCCAATAACTTGACCCAATATATAATGTTAACTTGGGCAATCCTTCCAACCCAAATCCTGTCCAATCCAGTTCTGGAAATTCTGGAACAACTGAGAATCTGTCTCTTCTAATCACAAGTCATAAACTCAATGGACAGAACTATCTTCAGTAGTCCCAATCTGTCCGAATGTTCATCTGTGGCAGAGGAAAAGAAGATTACCTGAATGGAGAAGTTCCAATTCCTAAGAAAACTGATCTGAACTACAAGAAGTGGAAGGCCGAAAATCATCAAATCATGTCATGGCTCATAAACTCCATGAACATAGATATTGGTGAAAATTTTCTCCTATATGAAACGACTCAAGAAATATGGGAGGCAGTGAGAGAAACTTACTCCAGTTTTGAAAATACTTCAGAACTCTTCGCAGTGGAGACGGTTCTTCATGATCTTCGTCTCATTAACGGTAACGCAATATTTTAATATTTTAATTCGTCATTGGCAGCAATTAGATATGTTTGAGTTTTATGAGTGGAAGTGTCTAGAGGACAATGGATTATATCGTAAGCTAGTGGAGCAAAAAAGAATTTTTAAATTTTCTCTTGGTCTGAAAAAAAGTTTAGATGATGTTCGAGGACGAATAATGGGAACAAAACTTCTTCCAAGTCTCTGAGAGACATTTTCAAAAGTTCGCCGGGAAGAAAGTAGGAAGGTAATGCTAGGCAATCAGCCGCCACCTTCAAACCCATATGGGTCTAGGTTTGTTACTCATAGTTCACGATCTTCACCACCAACAAATAATCACCAGCCAAGAAAGGGAAAGCCTTGGTGTGACCATTGCTCTCAACCAGGTCATACAAGGGAGACACGTTGGAAGTTACATGGAAAGCCGACGGACTGGAAGCCGAAAAGATCAACCAAAGATAGCCGTGCAAACTCAGCCAATGTCATTGGGGAACAGCAGTGATCCAATCCCTTCACCAAGGAGCAACTAGACATACTAAAATTGTTGCTGAACAACACCCTAACAAAGCACCCTACTGCTGAACCAACAACAAGTTTACATTCTAAGTCAGGTAAATTACAATCAAAACAGTGGATCATTGACTCAGGAGCTTCAGATCATATGATAGGAGATGGGACACTTTTCTTTGGCTATCAACCATGTCACTGTAATCTCACGGTGAAGATTGCTGATGGCACTTTATCTAAAGTGGCCGGGACCGGATCAGTTCAAATATCGCCTGGAATCATTCCTAAATCTGTGCTTTATGTTCCTAATCTATAAGAAATCTGATTTCCATTAGTAAATTGACTTGTGATAACCAATGGTTAACAACATTCTTTCCAAATGTGTGTGTTTTTCAAGAATTGGGGTTGAAGAGGAAGATTGGCAATGCTGAGATGTGTCATGGACTATACCTCCTTAAGCCACCTGAATTTGGACAAGCACTAGTAGCTGCTACAAGTTTATCTCCTTCTGTTTTGAGTCAATCTAGTGTCAATAAAGAAAGTGAGATCATGATGTGGCACTATCGGTTAAGACATCCTAATTTCTTATATCTTGGAAAGTTATTTCCCCATTTGTTCATCAATAAAAATCCAAAATTTTTCAAATGTGAGATATGTCAACTTGCAAAGCATACTAGATCTGTCTATCCAGGGATTTATTACCAACCATCAAAACCTTTTTCCCTTGTTCATAGTGATATTTGAGGACCTTCACGAGTAAAAAACATTAACGGAGCACGGTGGTTTGTGATCTTTGTTGATGACCATACAAGACTTACGTGGGTATTTCTTATGAAAGAAAAATCTGAGGTTGACAGAATATTCCAAGCCTTCAATACCATGGTTCAAACTCAATTTGGTTCCAAAATCCAAATCCTAAAGTCTGATAATGCTAGGGAATATTTCCACTATGTCCTGGGAGAATATCTATCTAAGCAAGGGGTAGTCTAAGTAAGTTCATGTGTCAATACTCCACAACAAAATGGAGTTGCAGAGAGGAAAAATAGACAATTGTTGGAAGTAGCCCGCTCCATCATGTTCTCCACTAACGTACCAAAATACTTATGGGGGGAAGCTATCCTTACTTCGGCATATCTCATCAATAGGCTACCATCTCGAGTTCTTCAATTTCAAACACCTCGTCAAGTCCTTATTAATCTCTTTTCTCATGCCCAGCTTCTATTATCTAATCTGCCTCCAAAGGTATTTGGATGCTCAGCCTTTGATCATGTCTATCCACGCAATAGAAGCAAACTTGATCCACGATCCACAAAGTGTCTTTACTAGTTACTCCACAAACAAAAAGGGTATAAATGTTTTTGTCCCACTACTCGGAGAATGTTTGAAACCACAGATGTTACATTCTTTGAAAACAGTTCTTTTTTTCAAGAGGAGACCACAATAGAATTTCAATCTTGGAGTTGGGATTCCTTGCTTGAACAAAATTCCCCGCTTGCTCCAAGTCATCAGCCACCAAACTCTGAATCTATTTCAAGTCAACCTACATTTGAACATCCCTCCTTGAATCCAACTTGTGAGTCGATTCCTTCTGTACCTAATCTGTCATCTTCACTAGTGTGTCCTAACAAACCTGCGCCTCAATCAGCAACTAAGGAACTACAAGCTTACTCAAGAAAGCAGAGGCAAGCTTAGAAGGAGGTTGAGTTCATGCCACATCTCACACCTGTTCAAGATTCTAAATCAGATCCAACAATTGTAGAAACTCACAGAATAGGAAAGAATGAGCAAGAGCAGGAGGAGATTCAAATAGAAGAAGATCCAGAACTGCCCATTTCCTTAAGGAAAGGTACTCAAACATGTACTCAACATCCAATTAAAAAATTTATTTCCTATGGGAATTTGTCAGGGACTTATCGAGCATTTCTCTCAAGATTGGATGGAGCATTTGCCTCAAAGAAAAGTGACAGTGAGGGTGAGAAAGGTAGAAACAAGCAAAAATCTTGGTGTGATTTTTGCAAAAAAACCATGGCATACAAGAGATACCTGCTGGAAGATACATGGCAAATGAGCAAATTGGAAGAAAAAAGGGGCTAGTGGAGTAGGAGACAGGAAAGCTTTGCAAGCTGGGAACCAGTCCAGTCATGACCAAGATACCTCCAGCACATCCAGGACCTTTCCTTTCACCAGGGAACATCTTGATCGTCTGTACACTTTCCTTCCAGTTAAGAATATCAAAAAACCCTCTTGTTCTTTAGTCCAGTCAGGAATAATCCTTCCAAAGGCCTTTGTTTGTTCTATACCCTTCTACTCTTGGATAATTGACTCTAGAGCCACATATCACATGACCGATAGCTCCAATTTTTTTCCCTTTTACTCACCTTGTGTAGGGAACCAAAAAATTAGAATTGCAGATGGTTCCCTAGCTTCAGTTGCAAGAAAAGGGACAGTCCCTATTTCAGATACCTTAACACTAAAAAATGTTCTTCACATTCCCAATCTTTCCTATAACCTGGTTTCTGTTAGCAAACTAACCAAAGATATCAATTGCAAAGCTAATTTTTGGTCAACTCATTGTATGTTTCAGGATTTGGAATCGGGGAGGATGATTGGGGTTGCTAAGGTTACTGGAGACTTATATATCTTGCAAGAAGAAGGCAAGAAACATGAAGAAGGGAGCTATCACATTACTGTCAACAAGGAGGAAGAAATAATGTTGTGGCATTATAGGTTAGGCCATCCTAGTTTACAATACCTAAAGTCTGCGTTACCTCATTTATCTATCAATAAAAGTGCAAGGTTTCAATGTGAATGTTGTGAATTAGCCAAACTTCATAGAAGTCATTACCCTATTCAAAACAACCAATGTCCAGAGCCATTTATGTTAATTCACAGTGATTTATGGGGTCCCTCTAGAACTCAAACACCTAATGGTAAGCGGATGACTGTTGTAGGGTCACATGGGTATTTCTCTTGGGAGATAAGTTTGATGTTTGTGCCACATTATGTCCTATAACATGGTTAAAACTCAATTTCAAAAGGAGCTGAAAATGTTAAGTGACAACGAGAAGGAGTATGTGAACTTGGCCTTAAAAACCTTCCTAGATAGCAAAGGAATTATCCACCAAACCTTCTGTAGTTACACCCCACAGCAAAATGGGATTTCTGAATGCAAAAACAGACACCTTTTAGAGGTGGCTAGAGCAATCAGCTTTCAAACACGTCCCGAAATACCTATGAGGAGAAGCAATTCTCATTGCCAATTTTTTGATAAATAGACTTCCCTCCAAAACCTTAAAATTCCAAACCCCATTACAAACCTTAACTTCCTTGAATTGATGAGCCAAGACATGACAAGAGAATTCTCAGATTCCCACTGATTATAATCAGAATTATTGACGTCAAGTCTCTTACTGTC
>JAOSBM010000001.1:12496306-12522334 GCA_027568955.1 Erythroxylum tenue
ACAATAAAACCTTTGTTCCATTTTCTCTCATTCATAGTGATATTTGGGGACCTTCTACTATTCCAAATGTTTCGGGTGCTAGGTGGTTTGTTTTATTTATTGATGATTGTACCCGAGTCACATGGCTTTATCTCTTGAAAAATAAATCTGATGTTAGCACTGTGTTTCCTAAGTTCTACAACATGATCCATACTCAATTTGATGTCAAAATTAAGAGATTTCGGTCAGACAATGCCAAGGACTATTTCAATCAAACCCTTTCCTCATTTTTTCAGAAAACAGGAATTATTCATGAGTCATCATGTGTTACTACTCCACAACAAAATGGGGTGGCTGAGAGGAAAAATGGACATCTCCTAGAGATCACTAGGGCATTGCTATTTCATAAGAATGTTCCAAAACAATATTGGGGTGAAGCAGTCTTAACTGCTGCCCATCTTATTAACAGGCTTCCAACACGGGTCCTTGGGTTCAAAAGTCCAATTGAAATACTCACAAAGTTTTTTCCAAATTTTTCTGTGTCTAACAATCAGATACCCCGAATCTTTGGTTGTGTTGCATTTGTTCATGTCCATTCTCACAATAGGAACAAATTAGATCCACGTGCTCTTAGATGCATTTTTATTGGCTATTCCTCAACCCAAAAGGGTTATAAATGCTTTCATCCACCTTCCAAAAAAATTTTTATTTCAGCTGATGTTACTTTTGTTGAGAATGAATCTTTTTTTCAGCACACTCATCTTCAGGGGGAGATCTTGAGTGAAGATAAGGCTGATATGTTCCTTCTAGATCCTAGTATTGTTCAATCTCAAGACATAACCGTGCCTGGAGAATCTATTTCTGCCCCTAAATCCACTCATTCCTCAATTGAGTCAGCCCCATCTACTGCCATACCTACTGCCAAACAGCCACTGCAAGTTTATTCCAGGAGAAAGGTATCAGTCTCTCAACCAGCACAAGTTCAATCTCCCATTCGTGTTGTTGCTCAACTTCCAAATGAAAATACCACACCAGATTGTGAACCAAGAGGTGAGTCATCTGAACCAGCAAAACAACCAAAAGAAACAAGTGTTGAGGACCTACCAATTGCACTAAGGAAAGGAACCAGAACCTGCACAAAACACCCACTGTTTTCCTTCATGTCTTACCAGAACCTATCCCAAAAACATAGAGCATTCCTAACCAATCTCCACACAATTCCCATACCCAAAAATCTAATTGAGGCATTAGGAGACAAAAAATGGAAGGATGCTATGAAAACCGAAATGGAGGCCCTTGATAAGAACAAGACATGGGAGTTAGTTGAATTGCCAAGAGGGAAGAAACTAGTTGGATGTAAGTGGGTTTTCACCGTAAAATACAAGGCTGATGGTTCGGTGGAAAGATATAAGGCAAGATTGGTAGCTAAAGGGTTCACTCAAACCTATGGCATAGATTATCTTGAGACATTTGCCCCTGTTGCTAAGATGAACACGGTAAGAATACTGTTATCATTAGCTGCTAATTTTGAGTGGAATCTGCAGCAATTTGACGTTAAGAATGCGTTCCTCCATGGTGATCTAGAAGAGGAAATTTACATGGAAGTTCCTCCCGGATTTGAATCTAAAGAAGGAAGGGTATGCAAGCTGAAGAAAGCTCTTTATGGGCTCAAACAATCCCCACGGGCTTGGTTTGGGAGGTTTGCTAAGGTGATGATTTCATTGGGATTTAAGCAAAGTCAAGGAGACCATACTTTGTTCATTAGACATTCAAAATCTGGAGAGGTCACAGCATTGTTAGTTTATGTAGATGACATTATTGTGACAGGTAATGATGTAGAAGGAATGAAAAATCTGAAGCAATGTCTCTTGAAGGAATTTGATATTAAGGAGCTGGGAAAGTTAAAATACTTCCTAGGCATTGAAGTAGCTCACTCAAAGCAAGGGATTTTCATCTCTCAACAAAAGTATGTACTGGACTTGTTGAAAGAAACAGGAAAATTGGGCTGTAAACCAGTTGACACACCGATAGAATTCAATCATGGGTTAGGTGATGCTCCAGAAGATCCTATTGTAGATAAAGTATCATATCAGAAGCTTGTTGGGAAGTTGATATACCTAGCACATACAAGACCAGATATAGCATTTGCTGTGAGCAAAGTCAGTCAATTTATGCACAATCCTAAAGAATCACATCTCAAGGCAGTAAACAGAATACTACAATACTTGAAAGGTAGCCCAGGAAGAGGAATTCTGTTTAAGAAACAAACAATCGCAGGTTTGACATTAGAAGCTTATACGGATGCAGATTATGCAGGTTCTTTGGTTGATAGAAGATCAACATCAGGTTATTGCATATTCCTAGGTGGTAATCTTGTAACATGGAGGAGCAAAAAGCAGAATGTAGTGGCAAGATCAAGTGCAGAATCTGAGTTTAGATCTATGGCATCGGGAATATGTGAGTTACTTTGGCTAAAGATAATTCTTGATGATTTGAGAATAAAGTGGGAAGGACCTATGAGGTTGTACTGTGATAACAAATCAGCCATCAGCATTGCACATAACCCGGTACAACATGATCGTACAAAGCATATTGAAGTTGATAGGCATTTCATCAAAGAAAAACTGGACAGTGGCTTAATATGCACTCCATTTGTGTCAACTAAGGATCAGCTGGCAGACATTCTTACAAAAGGACTAGCAAGCACAGTGTTTCAAGATATTATTGGCAAGCTAGGAATGGAAAATATCCACTCACCAGCTTGAGGGGGAGTGTCAGATTATGCAGAATCATGAAGATTATGTTTAATCATGCAGATTATGTAGAATCATGCAGTATTATCTAGAAGATTGTATAGCTATAGAAATCTTGTGAATCCCTGATTTCTAGGGATTAGGATAAGATACAGATTTCCATGTATCTTAGGAAATCTGATACTTAGTATAGAAACTTGTATATATACTGATTATAGCTGTAACCTACGGGTAATGTGAATGAAATTGTTTCTTCACTGACAATATTTCACAGACTCAAATATTCACCAAGAATATCTCTCAACAGGTATATACGTAAATATATAAGTATCCTCTTATGAAGGAAATATCTTACTTTCTAATGTATATGAAATATGGATCCCCATGACTTAAAGATTCAAATTGTTTCAAACTTTCCAACAACAAAGACAAGAACATAACTCTAAATTAAATAGAATTGTCAAGTAAATAAAAGTCAGCCTAATGTACGCTAATACCTGTAAAATAGCCTGTTGAACCTTTTGTGACTGACCTTTCAATACTTTTCCTGTTTGATGGCATGCATAACATGTGAATAGCTAAAACATACATCATTCTTAATATTCAAAAATATTTATAAAAAAAACTTGAATAAACATAGAAACCTGAGCTTTGACCAATAAACTCAGTTGCTTTAATTATGTCACCAATATTCATCAATGCATCCATTATATCCCTAAATATCATATGTTACCAAGTTAAAAACTATAACTTGTACAACAATCACGAAAAGTAATCTTATGTAACAAGAAATTTAGCAGGAGAAAAAGTTTTTATATTGACCTTATGCTGCCTCTAAAATTGGAGAAAATAATAACTCTTGAGTTTTGAAAGTCCTTGGTTCCTGCAGCCATAACTATTCTATTAGATTTACAAAATACATAATTCATATGAAATTGATGGAGATTCCAAAAACCCAACATTCTACTAAGGAAATTGTTGACAATTGTACTCATGATTTTAGGTTTGATTTTTAGGAGTTAATTATGTACATTTTTGCAATTAAATATTAGATATTATTTACTATTTAGTTAAGAATATTTATGTAATTATTTTTATCTCAAACTCATATATATAAATGATTAACAAGTGTGTTTGCAACCCTTCTCTTCAAAAAAAGTGTTTGCAACCCTATTTTATTCAAATTCTTCCTTGTTCTAAAAACTTCATGATTCAAAGCAATATTGCTAACTCCAATCGTAGCCTATATCTTTGCATATTTCAACCAAAGCCAATTCTTTTTTAATGTCTAATAGTGATATGGACATGTCTGGTGAAAGAAGGAAGAATCTTTTAAGTCTCTGACCGACTGATCATGCCACTCTTAATGACAATCTTTCTCTACAAATGAATCCAATTAAACTAGATGGAATAAATTATCTTGCTTGGTCTGTTTATTCAAGCTAAAGGATTGCAAGGCTATATTAATAATAGAAAAATAAAATTAGATGAAACTAATCCTAGACACAACAAGTAGGACTAAAAAAACTCTCATGTCGTGGTTGATCAACTCAATGCAACCACAAGATGCACGAGGTTATCTTCTCCTAGATACAGCTCAAAAAATTGAGGATGCAGCCACCCGAACTTACTCCCAAACAAGTAATGACTCCCAAATATATGAGCTGCGAAAAAAAGTTCATAAAACTAAAAAGGTGAGATGCTTTGAGATGTGTTTTTGTTGGATACTCTGCTACTCAAAACAGATATAAATGTTAGCATCCATCCATTAAAAAGTTTTATGTGAGTAGGGATGTTACTTTTCGTGAGGTAAAAGCATTCTTTCCTTCATATCTATCATATCTTCAAGGGGACAATGATCATATGAAAGCTAAGGTTTCTCCTGTTTAACATATTCTTGAGTTGCCTACATATATTGGTTAGGGAGAGCATTGAAGAAATGATGATAAGATTTTTTACTCTATTTGAGGACCAAAAATTGATCTAGCAACAAGTATTATATCTCAATAAATGGAGGATGATGTCATAAATAACACTCTTTATAGCCAATTCAACATGGACTCAACTCTAGTGGAATTAAGTAATTCACCTCTTCCTGGTTTTAATTTATCAGCTGAAATTCCTTCCCTTATTCATGTGATAGTGATCTTGATATATTCCAATAACTGCTAGGAATGGAGTTAGATCATGTACTCTATATCCTATCTTTAACTTTGTTTCCTATGATGTACTATCCATTTCTTATAGAGCTTTCTAGTCTTCCTTGCATTCTATCTCTTTACCACAAGGGTGGAAAGAAGTTGTTAATGATCCTAAATGAAAAGATGCCATGGTGGAAGAGATTATAGCCTTGGTAAAGAATGGAACTTTGGAACTTGTCAATCTTCCATTGGGTAAGAATTCAGTAGGATGTCAATGGGTATTCACGATGAAGCATAGGGCGGATGGCTATATTGAGAGATTAAAGGCTCGATTGGTGGCAAAGGATTTTACCCAAACCTACAAGATTGATTAACAAGAAATATTTGCACTTGTTGCCAAGATGAATTTCGTAAGAGTCCTCTTATCTTGTACAGCTAATCTTGGATGAAACCTTCAATAACCAACGGCATAGTTTCAAGGCAGACTAGAAGGGCCAAGTTCAAACCATGCTACCCTTATTATGTTAAAATTATAAACCTTAACACAAGGCATGTTAAAACACTATTCGTAAGCAAAATTTAGGTTAAATGATGAAAATGTCTTATGAATTGAAAGTTTTAATTCATAAGAAAAGGATAACTGAGCAACTTACGGAAATGTTCAACTAGGATTTCCAACATCTTTGATAATTTAGGACTCGGTGCACCATGGGACAAGCTTCGGTGCATTAGAAGCTTTATTTCCCTAATAGTTTCATTTTTACCCATTAGTCTGGCAAAGGCCCTGTAGCAATTAAGGTTAGATAGCTTTAGCCAAAGTAAGTGAAAATAACTTATATTCAATCTCAAACAATGTAGACAAGAGAAAATACAAGTTTAGACTCATATCTTAAGCAAAAACTAATTAAATCTACTATATTACGTAAAACATGTATTTTGAAGAGTTGTCCACCAACATAAGCTATGGCTTCTTGACTTATAGTAAAGACATAAAACATAAAACTGTAATTCCATAATCTTTGTTAACAAATCATTTATTATATCTCATCTTATCTCCTAGAATATAAGAAAGTAATAAAACCTCATTTCAAGAAGCAAATTTTGGTTTTCATTCAAAAGCTAGTTAATGTACCCTTTTGAAATCAAAAGTGAATATAGAACACGCTTCATTGGTATATACACATAGCAATACGATCCACAAGAACCAAGTTGATAAGATTTTCATCAAATTAGAAGATCCATAAGCAAAAACATACACCAGTTCATCGCTTGATAGTATTTGAGAGTAGGTACGCAAAAATGTACCCCTGTTTCAACTTTTCCTCTAGCATCTCAAATGCTGGCCTTATTCCGTGACTTGAAAGCAATTTTCGAATATGGTAAAGGGTAAGGAGAGCACCAAAATAAGCTTCAATTTCTCCATACTTTTCCTGAGGAAGGTCTAATGGAGGGGTTGTGCGAAACTTTTCCCTTGATTGAAGCAAATCTGGTGGGCTTAACTGTACAATATCAATATGCAAAATGAGAAACCAGAAAAAAAAAAAAAACCAAGAATTGAAGTTATACAGGCTATGATAGATAGTGATACAACCTTAGAATTTTGAAATTAACTAATAACTAAAAATGCAACGACGATAATTGATAAATTCTGGTGATAATTGATAAACTATATTGCTAGAGGAGATTGTAGAGATCATATCTCACGAAGTCCTACAGTTTGATAGTCTCTATTCTGAAGGAGACCAATTGCAGTAAGCCTGGCTACATATGGTCGAATCACTTCTAATAGTCGTTTATTTACATCAACAGCATCTTTCCCAAGTGCAACCTTACAACATAATAAGGAATGCATAAGCTATTGACAAATATAGTTATAGGACAATACATTTCGAAAGAAGGACCGATACAAACTTCTATCAATTCGATTTTTCTGTTATGAACATATGGGCTCACATCAAGATGACTTTCATTACGATACTCAAGTGTCGATATCTGCAAGTTATCAATTATTGACTGGACAACAGGCTGCTTTGCTGAAATTATAACAACCAAACAGAAGAATTTTAGCTCTTATATAGTAACTTTACATAGACTATAGGGAAAGGGGTGTAACTTACACCCTGGCGTAGCAGTCAATGCTAATATTCTCGGTCGCACTGAGATGGACATCAACTGCAAATTTAGATATCAATAGCATATGGATCATTGTACATTTATCTGCTATTAGCACAAAAAGAAAAAAGGAAAAAGGAACACAAACCTGGCGAACTACCACGCAATAGGAATAGTTTCCCATTGCTCGATGAGCTTCATCAATCACCAGACAAACTAGAGATTTTGCCAAACAAGTTCCTGCATCAAGTTGTTACATAATAAGCAAAGTATAGTTGATGGAATTGATGAAAAATAAAAATCAGTTTAATTTTTTGTTAGTAAAAAAAACATTTTAGTTTTAAGTTTTCCGTAGTTTAGGGTAGTAATAATTAGAATCCTTCTAAGTAGGACTTTATTATTGTTTTGAAATTTTAATAGGGAATATTGTTCCGTTAGAATTAATTTTTCAAGACTATTTCTATATGCACTCATATTTTTGTCAATATTATGCATAGGAAATAATTAGTTAGAGGATTTTATGAGATAAGATTATTGGTTAGTTGTAAGTTTATGTCTATGTTATAAGTAGTTATATGATTGTGTATATCCCTAATTTCTAAGTTATATTTTAGGGATATTTACTGTACATATTCTTGTAAATTATTTAAGTAAATACATAACAGAAGTATTATGCTTCTGCTTTTCATGGTACAGAGCCATCGGCTCTTTTTAAGAAACTTCTATCCAAAATTCTATTCTTCTACAAAGGAAGGTAGCTGCTAAAATCTAGCCAAAAAGCCATGTCAAAAGTCATAACTACCACCGGAGTCTCTCCATTGGACAACACTGCTGCAACCCACACAGGGGACTTACCATGCATTCAAGCAACCTACCGTCTAAATGGGAAGAATTATCTAAAATGATCTCAACTTGTTCAAACATTCTTAAAGGGAAAACGCAACCTGAACCATTTATTATGGAATGGATTAGCCAAAACTAATCCTAGATTTAACGCATGGGATGAGTAAGTTTCAATGGTTATGTCATGGCTGCAAAACTCAATGAATCCTAAGATAAGTGGCACCTATATGTTTCTTAACACAACTAGGGAGATTTGGGGGGCAATTCAACAAAATTACTCTAAGGTTAATGATGTTGCTTGAGTTTATGAGATTAAAACTCAAATTTCATCAACTAAACAAGGGACTCGCTCAATAACTGAGTATGCAATTCTCTTGCAAAGTCTATGGCAAGAATTAGATCATTATCAATGCATCAAAATGCAATATGCAAAAGATGCTGGAATGTTGAAATGATTTATGGGAAAAGATCAAATATATAAGTTCCTTGCTAGTCTTAATGTAGAATCTAATGTTGTGAGAGTCCAAATTTTGGGAAGAGATGATCTTCCATCCTTGAATTAGGCCATTGCTATGATTAGAATTAAGGAAGAAGAAAAAGTGTGATGCTGGAACTAGATCCAACAACAACTGAAGGATTTGCCCTAGTAACTAAATCCACAAATTTGAAGGAGATCAAAGTTGTACAAATTGCAAAAGACAATAGGTAGTCTCCTCCAACCAAGTCATTCAATAAAGACACCTTCCATTGCACATATTGTAAAAAGCACCACCATACAAGGGAGCAGTGTTGGAAGCTAAATGGCAACACCAATACTAAGAGAAAAGGTGGAGGGAAACAAGCACATATGGTGAGCTCACATATGAATAATACAGAAATAACTCAAGATGAAGCCCAAGAGTTTAACAAAGCGGATATTGAAAAATTTAGATTCCTTTTGAATACACTTGAGAAATCATCAATTCATTGACCTTTTCAGCTATTTCCTCCATCTATTATATTTGTAGTGTCTTAGAAAATAAATCTTCAACTATATGGATAATTGACACAGCAGCCACTAATTGATGGAAAGTTGACTAGGATTGCCTAAATTAGTGGGATCCAAAATCAATTTCCAAATTTTTAATGATTTCCATTTATTTACTTTCAGATTTCTAGGCTGATCATTCTAGATATTCTTTAATATAATCCCTTAATTATTTCCTACTCCTATTGTATATATTTGTAGAGAATGATTAATGAAAGGTGTGAAAAAGATTATTCACATAATCCTTTGTTTCATGGTATCAGAGTCCTAAGTTTCCAGCCCCCTAAAATCTGTCAACCACCAAAATTTTCCTAGCCATCTAAAATTTCTTCTTCCTCTGCTGTCACAACTATGGTCGAACATACCCTACCCCCATAAACTAAAGAATATTCTATTGTTATTTCAAGGAATACCAATGGTGCAACCTTCCCTTCTTTACCAGATGTGAATCACTCACTACAAATAACCCAACACAAATTGAATGGGTCAAATTTTTGTGAATGGTTCCAATCTGTGTTGTTAGTTGTTCAAGGGAAAGGGAAAGAAGGTTATCTTACCGGTGAACTATCTTCTCCAGCCAAGAATGATGCTAGTTTTAAGATATGAGAAGCTGAAAACTCTATTGTCATGGCATGGTTGATAAATTCAATGGGGCCTCAAATAGGACGCACTTACCTATACTACAAGACAGCACACGAAATCTGGAGGGCAGCATAGGAAATGTATTCAGATTTTGGAAATACTTCTCAATGTTTTGAAATGCAATCAACTCTTCGAAACACAAAGCAAGGAACAAAATCTGTAATAGAATACTACAATAAACTAATTGAACTTTGGCAAGAGATGGATTTATTTTACTCAATTCCATGGACGTGTACAGACGATGAAGTACACTATAATCAAGTACTTGAAAAGGACCGAGTCTTTGATTTCCTTCAAGGTTTAAACAAAGATTTAGATGAAGTACGTGGGAGAATTCTGGGAACAATATCCTTGCCATCACTCCAAGAAGCCTTCTCAGAAGTAAGGCGAGAAGAAAGCAAGAAAAAGGTGATGTTGAGCACAAACATACTCCTAGCCATTGAAGAACATGCACAAGCTTCTACCCTTGCCACAAATCATTCAAGTTCTTCTAATACCCAAGATTAGAAGCCAAATGAGAGCAAACCATGGTGTGAATATTGTAACAAGCCTTTTCACACGGAGGAGAATTGTTGGGATCTCCCTGGAAAACCACCAGATTGGAAACCACGAAGTAAAAGAAGCAAAATTGTTGCCCATGTAGCTGAATCTGCTATAGAGACCAAGAAAACTAGCACTGTAACATTTATAGCAAAACAAATGGAGATCTTAAGGACCCTTCTCAATCAACAGAAAAACCTAGATCCCTCATCCACAACACCCAAGGCAGCCATGATTCAACGAGATATTATCTCATCTTTTTTATCACAGAAGGATGTCTTGAATGGATGGATTATTGACAATGGTGCATCAGATCATATGACAGGTTTACTCACTGTTTTTTCTGGTTATAAAAAATGTACTGGAAATTTGCAAATCTCTGTGGCAGATGGAAGTACTTCCTTAGTGGCTGGAATTGGAGATGTTGTCTGCAGTGGTTTTGTCTTAAAAAAGTGCTTCATGTTCCTAATTTAAGATATAATCTTCTTTCTGTTAGCAAGTTAACTAAAGATCAAAATTGTGCAGTAATCTTTGTGTGTGACCATTGTATTTTTCAGGATCTATCTTCGGAGAAGATGATTGGCAATGCTGAAGAACAAGATAATTATATGACACATTCCTCTAAACTTTTTATCTCTTACACACCTTCTTCTAACCATAAAAAGATAATTATAGCAGATGGATCAATTGTCACTGTAGCTAGAAAAGGAGATGTTCAGTTAAATGACTCTCTTACATTAAAAGATGCCCTCCATGTTCCCAAATTATTTTCCAACCTAATTTCAGTGTATAAACACACCAAAGACTCTAAAATGTTGTGTGTGACCATTGTATTTTTCAGGATCTATCTTCGGAGAAGATGATTGGCAATGCTGAAGAACAAGATAATTATATGACACATTCCTCTAAACTTTTTATCTCTTACACACCTTCTTCTAACCATAAAAAGATAATTATAGCAGATGGATCAATTGTCACTGTAGCTAGAAAAGGAGATGTTCAGTTAAATGACTCTCTTACATTAAAAGATGCCCTCCATGTTCCCAAATTATTTTCCAACCTAATTTCAGTGTATAAACACACCAAAGACTCTAAAATGTTAGGCTATTTTTCTCCTTCCTCTTGCATGTTTTAGGAATAGGGCACGAAGGGGACAACTGGACATGCTAGTGAGAGGAATGGCCTTTACTACCTAGAGAATAAATAAGGGCATAGCAAATCCGAGGTTCTTCTTCCCACATCTTTTCTTTTAGAGTCAATCATGTCTATTAGAAAAAATATGGCTTTATCATCATTTAGGACATCCTTCTTTTTACGTAGTAAAGTCTATGTGTCCATCATTCTTTGATAAAATAGATGTTAAGTTTTTCCATTGTGATGAATGTGAATTTGCAAAGCACAAACATGCATCTTTTCTAATAAGTAATAAAAGAAGCCATACCCCCTTTTCTCTCATTCATAGTGATATTTGGGGTCCTTCACCAATTCCTATTGTTTTTGGGGCAAAATGGTTCATATCCTTCATTAATGATTGTGCCAAGAATTACTTAGATCTATTTGTTGAGACAAAAGTCAGATATTAGTACTCTTTTCCCAAATTTTTGTAACATGATCAAAACTCAATTTGATGCACAAACCAAAAGATTTCGTTCTGACAATGCCAAAGATTATTTCAGTCAAACTCTTATCAAATTTCTTTCATGAAAATGGAATCATTCATGAATCCTCAAGTGTTAATACTCCTCAACAAAATAAAGTTGCAGACCAAAACAAATGGTCATTTGTTGAATATCATAAGGGCACTAACCTTTTATAAAAATGTTCCCAAAAATTTTTAGGGGAAGTTGTCCTAACTTCTGCCTACTTACATAACAGATTGCCAACTAGAGTTCTTAATTTTCAATCACCAGTAAATGTTCTTACACAATTCTATCAGAATCTAAACCTCTCCAATGCTCTTGTTCCTAGATTTTTTGAAAGTATAGCCTATGTTCATATTCACTCTCAAAATAGAGGAAAACTTGATCCTCGCGGTCTTAAATTTGTTTTTGTTGGTTACTTTTCCACCCAAAAGGGATACATATGTTTTCATCCCAAAACTCACAAATTTTTTGTGTCCATTGATATTACATTTGATGAAACCAAATCTTTCTTTACCTTCAGGGAAGAATTTGAATGAAGATAGGACAACAAAGGAATTATTTTTCCTTGATTTTTCCACTCAAATAAGGTTTTAACCACATTTTTCAGATAAATCTATTGAACCTAAAGAAGCTCTAAGGGAAGCAAATGAAGGAAAAATAACTCAAAATTGTAGGTTTACACTAGGAAGAGAGACCTACCTCTCGCCTATAGCATGTCAAGCCCCTGCATAAGCTATTGATCCAACATTTCAAATAGACTTAAACCAATTAAACCAACAACAAGCTTATCTGACCTTGATCCATAGATTGATGACAAACTTAACTTCGAACCACAAATTAAACCTAGTGATTTAGACCTACTCATTGCCCTTAAAAAAGGTACTAGAACTTGCACACAACATCCACTATATTTGTACATGACGTACCAAATCCTGTCCAAAAAACACCAAACCTTTCTCAAAAATCCCCATAACATTCCCATTTCAAAAAATTTGACCGAGGCACTAGGAGATGAGAAGTGAAGTACTATGAAAAGTGAAATGGATGCACTCGAAAAAAAATAGAACTTGGGAGCTGGTGGAATTTCCTAAGGATAAAAAATTGGTCGGATGCAAGTGGGTGTTCACAATAAAATATAGATTTGATGGGACTTTTGCACCGGTAGCAAAGATGGATACTGCCTCCTATTGTCACTAGCTGCCAACTGTGGCTGGAACTTACAGCAATATGATGTTAAAAATGCCTTCTTCCATGGAGAACTAGAAAAAGAAATATATGTGCAAGTTCCAACGGATTCGAATCTCAAAAGAAATTGGTGTGCAAATTACGAAAAGCTCTTTATGGACTAAAACAATCACTAACAGCATGGTTTGGGAGATTCATGAAGGCTATAACAGGATTTGGGTATACGCAAAGTCATGGAAATCATACCCTATTTGTCAAATATTCAAAAACTAGGGAAGTAACAATACTATTGGTGTATGTGGATGACATCATAGTCACTGGAAATGATAAAGAAGAAATGATGGTGTTAAAGGAAAAGTTATTACAAGAATTTGATATCAAGGGGCCGGGAAAGTTGAAATATTTTCTAAGAATTGAGGTTGCACATTCAAGGCAAGGTATATTCATCTCACAACAAAAATATAGGGGGATTAGTTGAAAGAAACAAGAAAATTTGGGTGCAAACCAACAGCTACTCCACTTGAGTTCAATCACGAATTGAGTGACGCACCACATCAAGCAATAAATAAAGGAGCTTATCAAAGGTTAGTTGGAAAATTAATAAGCGTAACACACAAGACCAAACATTGCCTTTACAGTAAGCATAACCAATTTATGCATAACCCCAAAGAAGTAAACTTCAAACTTGTACATAGAATTCTGCAGTATCTAAAAGGTAGTCTAGGAAGAGAAATTTTATATTAAAACAAATGTAGATTATGCAAGTTCTCTAATGGACAGAAGATCAACCTCAAGATATTGTGTTTTTATGGGAGTAAATCTGATTTTATGGAAGAGCAGAAAACAGAATGTTGTGACAAGATCAAGTGCAGACTAAGGATAGTAACAGGAAAATATGAGAGATAAGGCTAGGACGATGAGAGGGGCAGTGGAGGTGGATCTCGGTCAGTATGACTAGAGAGAAAAATCAGAGTTTTAGTAGGAAAGAGCCAATAGCTCTGATACCATGTCAAATATTAGCAGAGAAGAATAATTTCATTCTCATATTTCGTAGGTTACATCCTTAGGTTATATATACAACTGTCTATACTAAATATGGCAACCAATTCCCTAAGATATAGGGAAATCTATATCTTATTCTAATCCCCAGAAATCAGGGATTTCTATGATTTCTATAACTATACAATCTTCTAAATAATACTACATAATCCGACAAGTACTAACATCAGATTTATTTTTCAAGATGTAAAGCCATGTGACTCGGGCACAATCATCAATAAATGAAACAACCCACCTAGCACCCGAAACATTTGGGATGGTAGAAGGTCCCCAAATATCACTATGAATGAGAGAAAAAGGAGCAAAGGTTTTTTTGTTGCTTATTGGAAAGGAAGCATGTGTGTACTTAGCAAGTTCACAATCATCACAATGAAAAATTTCATACGCAAGACCTTTAAATAATGAAGGAAACATCAACTTGAGAACTCTAAAAGATGGGTGACCTAAACGACGATGAAGAAGCCAAATTCTATCATGGTTTGAATGACAAATTTGAAAAAGAAGGATGTCGATAAGGGTTTTCCAACTTCTAATATACTGTGGTGTTTTTCTAGGAAATAGAGACTGTCCCTCTAACTAGCACATCCAATCATCTTCGTGCCTAGCTCCTAAAAGACACAATGTGAAGGAAAAAAGGTTATACTGCAATTTGAATCTGTGGTTAATTTTTGAATGGAAATAAGGCTTGCAAATAGCTTTGGAACATGGAGAACATTTCTTCGTGTAAAGTCCTTGTTTATGTATATATCCCCTTGGCCAGCTACGGTGGTGATGGATCTATCAGCTATGGTAATCTTTTTATGGCTACAGCAGGGGTTATAAGAGATAAAATGTTTGGAGGAAAAAAGTCATATAATCAGTTGCTCCGAAATCAATCACCGACATGAGAGGAGAATTTCTTTTTGAGACATTAGTATTAGAGGAAGAAGAAATACCTGAAAACGCCAACGAACAAGTACCTGTTGAGGTTGGCTTCTCAAAGGACTCCACAAAGGTTTTTTAGTTTCTCAATTTCTTCGGTGTTAAACTCAGGCATAGATTTTTTGAAATTTTCTTCATTAGTTGACAAAGTGCTCACCACATGTGCCAGACTTCGGTCGTTCCCACTTCAATTGGGCTTGCCCTGAAGTTTCTAGCATTTCTCCCTGGTGTGTCGATGCTTCTTGCAGTATATGCAGAATAGGGATTCTTGATTAAATGGTTTGGATGAGTCCCCTCTAGTAACTAATGTAGGATTGTTTGCCTCCTTCAATTCTGTGGCCTTGGTAATGACTACAAAACCATCTCCTCCTTGAGGTTCAAGCATAACATTTCGACGTTCCTCTTCCGCACATATAATAGAGATCGTCTCATTTAAAGACTGTATGTCTTGTTTTCTAAAATCTGCACCCTTACAGCATCAAATTCCACTTTTAATCCTGCCAAAAAATCATAAATACGATTCTTTTCCACAAAACGCTTCAGAAATGTTGCAACTTCACTACAACATATTTGGATGCATTGATAATGATCTATCTCTTACCACAAGCTTTGTAAGAGACTCGAATATTCAGTAACAGTCTGAGTCTCCCGTTTAGTTGCTGAAACTTTCGTCTTAGTCTCGTAGATTTGTGCAGCATCATTAACCTTGGAATATGTCTATCGAATAGCTTCCCAAATCTCCTTGGCAGTTCCGAGGAACATACACGTGTCACTTATTTTTGGCAACATCGAGTTCCATAACCATGACATGACCATGGAGTCTTGTTCATCCCATGCCACAAATTTGGGATCATCCTGTGACGGATCTATGCCCATTAAATGGCTCAATTTCCCTCTTCCCTTTAGGAATGTACGAACCAATTGTGACCACTTCAAATAATTCTTCCCATTTAATGGGTATGCAGCTTGAATGTTCTGCAAATCTCCAATATAGCAGCAACGGTATTCTCGAATGCAGGGCTGATAATTTCAGCAAAACTTCTGGGTGATTTTGACATGATTGATTGAGTAAGACTAAGGATAAGAACAGGAAAAGGAACAGGGAAATATGAGAGAGAAGGCTAGGACGATGAGAGAAACAGTGGAGATGGATCTCAGTTGGTATGACCAGAAAAAAGAAAATCAAAGTTTTAGTAGGAAAGAGCCAACAACTCTGATACCATGTCAAATATTAGCAGAGATAAATAAATTTCTTTAAATAAATTTTCTCATATATCTTAGGTTACAGCCTTAGTTTATATATACAATTATCTATCCTAAATATAGTAACAAACTCCCTAAAGATTAGGGAAATTTGTATCTTATTCTAATCCCCAGAAATCAGGGATTTATATGATCTCTATAACTATACAATCTTTCCAAATAATACTACATAATCTGACATACTCCTTATAGCTTGGGTAATAGTGTGATTGTCCCTAAGAATAATAAACTATTAATATGGCATAAAAGATTAGGTCATCCAAACTTCCAGTATATGTCACGAGTGTTTCCAAATATTTTAATAAATAAAGATCTTTGTGCTCAATGTGATACTTGTGAATTTGCTAAATATCAAAGAATTTCTTTTACAAGATCTAAATATAATCTCTCAAAACCTTTTTCACTTATCCATAGTGATCTTTGGGGCCCATCTCGTGTCACTAATTAAACCATTTCAAAGTGGTTCATTACATTCATCGATGATCATACTCGTTTGTGTTGGGTCTTTCTTTTGAAGGATAAAACTGAAGTCCCTACCGTGTTCATCAACTTTTATTAGATGATAAAAAATCAATTTCAAACAAGCATTCAAGTCCTTGATACTGGTAATGGTACTGAATATTTTAATCAAAATCTTCATACATTCTTCCAAAAACATGGAATTTTCCACAAAAGTACTTGTGTCAATAGCCCTCAACAGAATGGGATTGCTGAGCGGAAAAATAGACACCTTCTTGAAGTAGCTAGGGCCTTGATGTTCACTAGCAATGTTCCAAAATTCTTTTGGGAGGATGCTATTTGTACTACAACCTACCTTATTAATCGAATGCTTGGTCGTGTCCTTTCTTTCAAAACACCTCTTCAAAAATTTCAAGAAATCCATACTACTACCCATCTTGAAACTAACCTTCCTCTAAAGGTTTTCGGGTGTACAATCTTTATTCACACAACAAACTTGATCTAAGAGCCAAAAAATGTGTGTTTCTGGGTTACTCTGCTACACAAAAAGGGTATAAATGCTATGACCCTATATCAAAAAGGTTGTTTGTTAGTTGTGATGTCACTTTTTCTGAAACAGATTCCTTTTATCCCAAGTCTTCGATTCAGGGGGAGTATTGGAGTGAGTTTGGTAATGAATCTCAGGCTGAACCTCCTTGTACATATGTTCCTGAAGCTATCCTAACACCAATGTCCAATGCATCTCCTATAGAGACAAATCCTAATACAGAAGTAGCCATGCCTGACAATACGCTCAAAGTGTACTCTCGAAAGAAGAAAACAAGTAGTACACTTCCTGTCCCTGAAGCTATAACAATCTCTGAACCAATGCATGTTCCTGCTGAAGAAGCTCAAAGTAGTAATACAAAGGAACAAGAAGACAATATAGATCTAGAACTGCCAATTGCTTTACAGAAGAAATCTAGATCATGTACCATGCGCCCGATTGAGAGGTTTGTCTCTTATGATGCTCTATCTTCTCAATATAAAGCATTTATTGCTAATCTGAACAGAATTGACATTCCCAATAATATCCAAGAAGCTCTTAAAGTTCCAGAATGGAGAGAAGCAGTTTTTGAAAAAAATGAAACGTGGGAAGAAGCTGGTCTGCCAAAAGGGAAGAAACTCGTGGGGTGTAGGTGGATATTCACAGTCAAATATAGGGCTGATGGTTCCATAGAGAGGTATAAAGCGAGATTGGTAGCAAAGGGCGATACTCAGACTGATGGGATGGACTACAAGGAGACATTTGCACCTGTGGCCAAACTAAACACTATCAGACTATTGCTATCTGTAGCTACTAACTTCGATTGGCCCCCTCAACAACTGGACATTAAAAATGCCTTCTTGAATGGAAAACTAAAGGAAGAAGTATATATGAAACTTCCTCTAGGGTTTGATAAGGAAGGAGGAGGAAATAAAGTATGCAAACTAAGAAAATCCCTATATGGGCTGAAATAATCACCATGAGCTTGGTTTGAAAGATTTGCCAAAGTCCTAAAAACAGAAGGATACACACAAGCTCGGTCAGATCATACAATGTTCTTCAAAATTAGAGAAGGTAAGAAGGCAATTTTGATTGTGTATGTAGATGATATTGTCGCAACTGGTGATGATGCAGAGGAAATTACAAGACTCAAGTCAGCTTTGAGGAAAAAATTTGAAGTTAAAGACTTAGGAGAAATGAAGTATTTCCTAGGCATGGAAGTAGCTAGATCAAAGAAAGGGATTTACATCTCAGAAAGGAAGTACATTCTTGATCTCTTGAAGGAGACAGGAATGTTAGGATGTAAACCAAGCACCACCCCCATTGAAAGAACAAAGTTTGAAGATGAAGAAGATAAACTGGTTAACTGTGAAGAATACCAGACACTAGTGGGAACACTAATTTATTTGTCTCATACTAGACCAGATATTGCTTTTGCTGTGAGTGTTGTAAGTCGCTACATGCATACACCAAAGAGTAAGCATTTTGAGGCAGTTTATAAGATCTTACGGTATTTAAAGGCTACTCCTGGGAAAGGATTATTATTCAAAAAGGGATATCAAAGAACAATTGAAATATATACTGATTAAGATTGGGCAAGTTTAGAAGAGGATAGAAGATCAACCACTGGATATTGCACTTCCGAGTGGGGAAATTTGGCAGCGTGGCAAAGTAAGAAGCAAAAGTGGTAGCCAAGAGTAGTGCAGAAGCTGAACTTAGAGCAGTTGCAAAAGGGATTTGTGAAAGTCTTTGGTTAAAAAGAGTGCTGACAAAATTGGAAATCAATTTTGAGTCACCTATAAAGCATTATTGTGATAACAAGGCAGCCCTAAGCATGGCACACATTCCAGTCCACCATGAGAGAACAAAGCATGTTGAAGTTGATCGATATTTTACCAAGGAAAAGATAGAAGATGGGACAATATGCCTAACTTATGTACCAACGAAGAAGCAGACAACAGATGGATTTACCAAAGGACTTCAAAGACAAGTATTTGAAGAATGTATCAGCAAGTTAGACATGATTGATATCTATGATCCAACTTAAGGGGGAGTGTGGCCAAGATACGGTATTATCACATGATATTGTGATAATCTGATTGTAATCAGATTATATTAGATAGCATTATCTTAGGGATAAGCATTATCTTAGGATTATCTCCTGTACTTGTATAGATTCTCTATCCTATTAAGTATTCCTATTCATGTATATATGTACTACATTCTCTAAGAAATACAATATAGAGCAAAACAACTCTTATTCACAATCGTGTATATCCCTAATTTCTAGGATATGTTTTAGGGATATCTCTTGTATATATTCTTGTAAACTATTTAAGTAAATACATAATAGAAGTATTCTATTTTTTAGTTTTCAACTAGTAAGGAATAAAAGATAGATTGACTTTTCAAGTCTTAAGCTTTCATTTCAAAGAGTGACCTTTAAACAATTAGGAGTGATTTCTACTCTAAAAGTAATTTTATTAGTATGATTCCAATAGTTTTCTCGGTTTCAATTCCTAGATGTGATTCCTAACCTAAATAGAAATCCTTGGAATCATTCATAAAATCTATCCTTTTATCCGAGCCTTTATAAAATAAAGGCTAGCATTATAAACCTAAATTCAAGCACAACTTAAAACTTCTAACAAACGTAGATTTACAGCTTATGTGTTTCATAAAATTGTTAGAATGTTTCCTATTCGCCCTTCAATAATTTGGTATTAGAGCTTGGGTTCAACAATGTCTACAAAAAGTGAAAGGGCACACAAAGGATTGAGTTGGCCTAACAACAACATGTAGCAAAAGGATGTGTAAAGAATATGAGTTATTCTTGGAAATTCTTGAGAGATTCGACAAACTTGAAGCTCATTTTCAACAAGTGACAATTCCCATAAGAAAGAATATAGTAAACTAGCAACCTAAACTGCAAAAAGATAAGTTGAAGCAACTAAACAACAAGCTAAACACTTGAACAGCAAGTTAAAACATCTAAACAACAAATCAAATCACCTAAGCATAGGCTGAAACAATAGGACAAGAAGCTGAAGAGATTAAACAATAATCCTGAAGGTTCCAAATCTTGTTGGCTCAAAACTTGGTGATATTCTTGGTGTTGACAAAACAACTAATCAAATTGATGCAAACTCTATTATAGTGTGTGATGAAGGTGAAGTAGGCTAAAGAAAGATGAAAAATTTACACATGATATGAATAAAAGAGATGATGGGTATCTTTGTTAAGTCAAAATTCATAGTCAATATATGCCTAACTTTTAGATTGAAAGGAATCATATAGGCAATTCTTGAAAAGCAAGTAGTTGTTGTAGTTGAAGAAAGTGGATTGGGAAGATAGTCCAACCAATGGAATATCTTCATAAAGACAGGTACAAAAAGGCAAGTATAGTGTATTGCACCCAACCCACATGTGTGGCAACTATAATGTTGCAAAAAGAGCTAATAAAGAGTTATATTTGGAGTCATATGGCGAGTCTTATACAAAAGGTGTTGCTTCCATTAATTGTAAACCTTGATTGAACTCAAGACAATGTGGAAGTAAAAGAGAAAATAAAGGAAATAAGCGTGATGTAATGGAAGAGGACATTATACCTTGCAACTACCTTAGTAAAAATCTACATGTGGCCAAGAAAGAAGAGGCACGGGACTTTAAAAAATGTGAATGTGAACTTGAAGTTCGAGCCTCATTAAGAGGAACCACTAATGAAGGGTTAGTTGATGCCAGTTAACAACCTTTAGTTGTTGAAGTTGATTCTCACCAAGCCATAGAGAATGATGCAAATAAAAGCTAGTCTAGCCTTACAAGAAAACGAAAGTATTTACATTTTAAATTTTGGCCTCATTAGTTTAGGTTTTAAGTCTATTAAATAATAACAAGAATCCTTATGAAACATAATACTATTCAAGGTTTTAATTTGGACCACAAATGTAAATGTGGTTATGAAATTGAGCTTACGATCTACTCCATTACCACAATAACCCACAACCATAGTATAACATACAATCCGCAATTTAAAACCTCAATACTAGTCTTGCTTTAAAATTTTAGTTGGAATTCCCATTGCATTATAGTAAGAGTTTTCAGGACTTCTTTTACATATATGTTTATGTTTTTAACGATTAAAGAACAAGAAGATAAACTAATTTTTCAAGTTTGATGCTTTTTTTCTCCAGGAGTTTATTCTTAGACAATTCAGAGTGAATTATAAAAGTGATTTCTACAAATCTATTATTTAGATTCAAATACTTTTGTTTGTCTAAATTCCTAAGTGTGATTCTAAATTTTCAATACAAACCCTAGAAGCAACTTTTAAAGCTACCATGTCTTCTAATCCTTTATTTTATATTTTTCAGCCTTAAATCCATCACAACCTAATAAAACATCTAGTATTCTTGTTAGAATATTAACAATTTATACGTGTTTATCAAATTATTAAAATGTTTTCTACCTGTACTAGTAAGGAATGTGCAGCATAAAACAATACATGACAACTAAAGTTGTTAGACATGGATTACCAAACTAACTAAAACTTTTACCAGCTTGAATATCCTTCTCCAACACTTGAGGAGTTACAAAAAACACTCTTTTAGTTTTCCAAAAACACGCCCTTCTTGAAGGACTCAAGTGACCTGTCATATCAATTGTCCACTTCTGCAATCAATTTTCCAACAAATTAAAAGTTCAGTTGCCCAATTCAACAAAATGTAATGATATCATTCTACTAATGATGGACAAAGTATCTTCTTACTTGTGGTATTCCCACAATGTTATGACATGCTTCAATTTGTTGCATGACGAGTGGCCGAGAAGGAGCAGCAAAGACAATTTTTCCTACCACAAATATAGACCAAATTCAATATGCAATGAAGCAATAGACAAGAACACAAAAAAGTTCTTGTATAATGGCATGAAATTAGGACCACCATTTTACAGGCCTAAACCTTTGAAAATTTATTCATTTATGAAAAGTAGAGAATTTAACTACAATACTACTTCACTAAGGATTCTTTGCATAAACTCCCAACCTTGAGCAAAAATCATTAATCATTGAGCTTCAAACTCCATATAAATGTCAAATTACAATAAATCAAGCATTAAAAATATATCAATTTCATTGACAACTTATATCATATTATCAAGCATGATTTGACAAGACTTTTCTTAGCAACTTCTAAGACCACTTACAATCGTTTATTAGTTAGAGAAACCAAAGATTGGTTTACAGTTAACCCCTTAGGCCAAGATAAATAAAGCATAAAAGCCAATACTTCTTACAACCATCTAATGGTATCCTCATAAACATTAAAACTACTATGCTCTATCCTAAAAAAGGAAGAGTGAAAGGAGATCATGATTGAATCATTATCGAACTACACTTAGTAGGACAAAGAGGCTTTAGGAACACAGCATCCATAGTTTTACCATCTGGAAACCATCTGAAGTAGTTATACATAACAACTGCAGCAATTAGTGTCTTTCCGAGTCCCGTTGGCAACACAACCAATGTGTTTGAAAATAGTGCCGTCTTGGTTATTGCAAATTGATAGTCACGAAGAGGAACATTAACTGTAAAGCAAGAACTCATTGTAAGGGGCGATGTTAGAAAACCTTGGATCTACAACAGCTAAAGACAATAAATATTGAACCACTTAAGAAGAGTCAAAAATCAGACATAAATCATCTTCATCGCCAATAACTTGTTCATCATATCCAAATTCCTAAATATGGGCAAAACTAAAGATGGGCAGAAGAGAAAACCCGAACCTGGGTATATCCAAGTTTGAGCAGACTGAGCATCAATCTGAACGCAGCTGGATATACCATCATCTCTATCATCAATCCCAAGCTTCCCAACAAAACTATCAAGCGTGGATTGCTTAACACAATTTCCAAACACTTTCGGGGTGAAATGGGAAGACTTAAAGGTAGAAGGGTTTGCATTCTGTTGACATGACACATCTATTTCTCTCACAGCTGCTTCCCAATCAATTTCCTCCTCCTTCTGCTGTACATACGATAAAATCAAATATATTAGATTAAATTCCGAAAAAAAATAAGAAAGGGATGTTGAAATAGAAATGTTACCAAGTCGCCGCCGTCGTTGTCGTCGATGATGTGAAGGTGTGTTCCAGAAGATGACATGTAGAATGGATCTAGCTTTGCTTTCTTCGAATTGAAACTCTGATTGGATTGGATTGGATTGAGAAAGAAAAAGGACGCTGAAGAGATTGGCGGCAAATACTTTCAAATTTACCATTTTACGAGGGCTCTAACTATTGAAAATTTTGGGACATAAATAGGAATAGCATGCTGGCTAATTATCTAGTACAGTATCATTTAACAACTTGTATGGTTTATTAATAATCCCGTTAGAACCAGGCTTACGAATATCGTTCCGTACCGGCCACGAAACGAAACAATATCTATTATTACAGTGTCGGTCGTGAATACCGGTTGATACCGGTCAGTACGCAAAATACCGGCGCATATTAGCCAGTACCATAAAATCCTAAAAGTATGAGGACTTCCTTGCAAATTTTACATTTTTAAGTATAAGGCTAAAAATATAAAATCTACTCGAAATGGAGTTGAATTGTTGAAATATTACTCATTTGTATGTTTTGCGTGTATCTGGCCTAGTTTTGGTATTGTGGAATAGAAATGGAGTTGAATTGTTGAAATATTGAATGATATTGGTTCTGGTATTGTGGATTGTGATTCTGTTCTAATATTGTGGTTACTTTTCTGATTTGCGTGGGTTGGAATTTGGAAATGGTCATTTGGAAATAGAAATGGAGTCGAATTCACGGTGAATGATGTATTGGTTATAAAGAATTAAAGATTGGTTTAAGTTTATATTTATGGTAAGTTTTTGGATGAATGATATGTATGTATTATGTATGGCTTAACAATGTTGATTATCAAAATTGAAAGTTAATAATCAACATTTAAACCTAAATGTAAAATTGATAATCAAATGTAAAATTATAAAATTGATAATCAAAATTTGTAAAATTGTAAAAAATTAAATCATTAATTGACAAATTTTTAATATTTGTGAAATGGTAATTTATTTTTAATATTTGGGTATTGAATTTAGGTAAATAATTAGTTGAGTATAAAATTATGCAATTGGAAATTAATAATAATTCGGTTGTAGTTAATGATAGTATTTGCCTATTTGAGTATTAGTTTTGGGTAAATAATTAATTGAGCATAAAATATGTTAAACTTTAATTATTTGGTAATATATATGTGTAGGGTATCATAAATATTTATAATTGGTAATGTGTGAAAGTAGAAAGTAGTGATGTAATATATGTATCGGAAAAGAACTTTTTTGGTCAAATTGTGGATATTTTGTAGACCTGTAGATTCCAATCATTTGTACTTAAACTTATTAATGTCAATTAAAAATTGTAATAGCAACATATATATTTAAGAACGAAATATAAAATGGTGTATATAATATTATGGTTTGTTAGAAATGAAAAGAAGATTCAAAACTGTAAATAAGGAAACGAAAACATTTCCAAAGAAGTTGTATCCTTCAACTTGATCCTCATGTTATGAATATATTGTTCAACTTGATCATCATATTATGAATATATGTGTATGAACAATTATATAAGATATGTCATTTATTATTTGGCAATTATGTAAATCATATCATACCCTTCAACTTGATCCTCATTTTTGAAATTTTGAATTGAAATTGTTAGAATTTGTTAGAAATGAAAATTGTTTATGTATGATTTGTGGAAGTTGGAAATGAAAATTGTTGAAAATTGTTAGAAATGGGAATTGGTTTATGAATGTATTGTGATTATTGGAAATGGAATTGGAAATTGTTGGAAATGGAAATGGAATTATGAATGTTTTGTGATTGTTGGAAATAAAGATTATTGGAAATTGATGGAAATGGAATTGAAAATTGTTGATAATTGTTGGAAATAAAATTGGAAATTGTTCGAAATTCAATTGGAATTATGAATGTTTTGTGATTGTTGAAAATGAAAATTGTTGAAAATTGTTAGAAATGGAAATTGGTTTATGAATGTATTGTGATTATTGGAAATGGAATTATGAATCTTTTGTGATTGTTAGAAATGGAAATTGTTAGAAATTGTTAATAATGGTATTGGAATGTTGATAATTGTTGGAAATGGAATTGAAAATTATTTGAAATTGTTGAAAATTCAGTTGGAATGATGAATGTTTTGTGATTGTTGAAAATGGAAATTGTTTTCTGTTATTATATATGTTGAATGTTTTGAATTGTTAGCTTTTGACTTATAGTGAATTATGTTCCATGAAATTGATTTGTGTGTAATGTAATCATACATAATGAGTTATATTATATAAGATGGATATGCATATTATGTACATAAATTATGTATTATTTATTTTTATGTGTACAGATAAATGGAAGAAAGTTCAAGTACTCCTGATCAACTCACTCCAGGAAAATACAATGATCCAGCTTTGGCTCAAGCTGTATTGGTTCTCGATACGATGAACCATAATATTTGCTTATTTTGTAACAAGGATTTGAAAGATGGAGGAATCACCCGATTAAAAAGACATTTAGCTGGGGTTAAAGGAGATGTGGAACCCTATAAAAATGTAAGTCATTATGTGAAGTGGCAGATGAAACTACAACAAAAATGACATACAGTAACACTAGACAGTAACACTTTTAACAATATGTTATAAAATACCTATTTATGGTAACATTATATCTTAAAATGTTTTGATTCTTAATTTGATACGTAACACTTTATGATTTTATAACATATAATTTATCATTGATAACAATTTTTTAAAGTGTTACTAAACAGTATAAAAGGTTACTATTTTAAGATGTTACGAAAGTGATGTAAAATAATGACACTTTATATGAGTTACTTTAATAATA
>JAOSBM010000001.1:12526798-12540714 GCA_027568955.1 Erythroxylum tenue
CGTGACAGTTAAAAAAGGCGTATCATTTCAAATTCTAAACGGCGCTCAAAAGATACGTATCGCCAAGTAATGATCAGATCTAGCATTGCGACTAAACGTAAGTACCCGGTCGGTCGCATGCCCTAGTATGAGCCGATCGATCGCCCAGCCCTGGCACAAGTCGGTACATTGCGATCGGGCACTTTCAGTCGATCGACCCGACCTTACCTTCAATCGGTTAATCGCTTCCCGAGCAATTGCGCACAACGTGACGACGTCCGATCGATCGAACCTGCCATGATCTCTCGACTGAATGGGCCGTACTCTCTACATACTCCATCGACCCTTCTTCATAATCAGACTCGAGGAGTAGGGGGCTTATGATTGGGCCGGCCATATAAGGCCCAATCTTAGGTCTAGGAATCGACGAGCCATTAGAAGGTAATGACTTCCTATGCACACGTAAAGACCTAAACCTAGTCGAAATCTCCTATATAAGGTACTATTTCGCCTTGATACAGGTAGAACAATACAACTCTAGTTTTCTTCGTTCTTAGCAACCAAAACCCTACCAAAAAGATTAACTTGAGCGTCGGAGGGGCCTGTCGGCAATCAACCCCCGGCATGCCTTGTTTGTTTTACAGGTGTTCAACGGCTAAGGAGAATCAAGATTATGAATTCAAGCTGCAATGTTCAACATCAGCAGAATCTGGCAGAACCACTTACAAATCTTACAAAGAGGAGAATATTGTAATATTGGTCGATGATATTATTCGGGCAGAGGAGGAAAGAAATTGAAGTCATTGATCTTTCCAGTGTCGACCAAAAGCTGCGCACAGAAAACGCTTAAAAACGTGGAGATTAATGGAGACGAGAGAAGATTTGGGGTCGATTGTTTCACTCTTGCCATTGCTAATTCGATCTTCAAACGTGTTTTGGCCGTCTCAAGCTGTGGAATTGCTTAAAACACTCTCGAAAGGACCCGCCTTTTCCAGTGTCAACACTGGAGAAACCTTGTTCGTTGCCATTTCCGATCTCAGGAGCTCAATCCCAACCCTCCCTGCCAATCCTCTCGCCCCTTTTTCTCATGAAGGTTATGCCCTCTTCTTCGACGAGGTATGTAAACATGCGGTTCTTTTTTTAGGATTGAGTAAGAGTAATTAATTGGAGGATTTTCCGGTACTTTTTCATGCAAATTGTTTGAAGAATTCTTTGTTTGAGCTGAAGAAGCATATGCGTGTGATTGTTTCTTCAGTTGATGTCTAGAGCCGAGTCAGCAAAATGGTTTGGAGAAGTTGTACCTGCATTAGCTAATTTGCTCTTGCGCTTTCCTTCACTATTAGAGGCTCATTATCAACATGCAGATGACCTTTTTCACGATGCTAAAATTGGCCGGAGAGTAGGTCTTCGGTTATTGCCTTCACAAAAAGCTGGCATGGTGTTACTTAGTCAGGTTTGTAATATGTAGTTGCATTTGGGTTGGACAAGTAGACCATGCAATGCTTTACTGGAAAGTCGTGAACTTGTGATTGCCCTATTTTCTTTTTCTCGTAACTGCCACTATTTCTGTGAAGGTTCTTGAACACATATTTTTGATCTTTTGTTTATAATTTTGGTAATGGCATTTTTTTCAGGAATTGATCGGTGCACTTCTTGCGTGTGCTTTCTTTTGTTTGTTTCCAGTTGCTGATCGAGCTGCAAAGTGTCTTCCGATGATCAATTTTGATAATATGTTCGAGTATGTGGTCTCATCTTGCTTTATACGCTAATTTATCTGCATGTTATGACCTATAGACTACCTGCATTATACTAAACAGAAGCCAAGTGACATAACCCAACTTTTTTTCCATTACTGAGGAGTTTGGAATGTACATTTGTTTATACCTTACGGTTTCCATTTAGAAGTTCCCTTATATTTCATAAGATGAGATGTATTCGTTGCTGCAGAACAAAACATAATTAATTTAGCTTGTGGCTAGTATACAACATAATTAAGTGTATATTATATCTCAAATAATCTGTCGTGCATGATATACTTGTTTATCAGCATATTTGAATTTAACAATCTTGGAAATAATCATAATGGAAATTGGAAGGTCCTAAAGATATTGCTTGTTTCAATGAATTTTATGAATGATTTTTATGTATGCTTATCTGCTAGCAAAGGTAAAGGTTGCTTAATTTTTTTCCTTGTGGTTTTACTTGTTTTTTCAATCTCTTATTACATTTAATGTTTTGGGTTTCTTAGAATATATATGCTTTTGACACGGTATTATTACTCAGGAGTTTGTATGAAAGTTACAGTGAAACGCAGGAAAACAAAATAAAATGCATCATCCACTATTTTGAGAGAATATGTTGTTGTTTGCCTAAAGGCTTTGTCTCATTTGAGAGAAAGGTTCTTCCTTTTGAGGAACTTCCCTTACATGCTGCTTATCCCAAGCCTGAGTTTTGGAGCAAATCTGATATTCCACTCTGCCCCTTTGAGGTAAGGTATTGAATGACATATACTGTTCATTATCTAACTTCATTTGATGCTATATATAAAAACAAGAAGTGTTCTTATTGAATTCATAAGTTTGTATACTGACCTTGTAGATAGCTCTTTGACCTGTAGGTCCATAGTTCAGGCTTCATTGAAGATCATGCTAATGGAGCTGTTGAAGTGGATTTTGCTAATAAGTATCTTGGAGGTGGGGCACTTAATAGAGGTTGTGTGCAGGTACAATAAACTTTATGACCAGTTACTTCAATGCTTTCTGATATTCTCGATAGAGAATGCCTCTTTGATGCCTGAAAACCTTCATTCAGTTTTCTTGCAGTATTTGTTTTGATATATGTGACAAGGGTCATTATCTAATTTTAATCTAGGTCTAAGCATTTCCTGTTATAATGTTGTTTTGACATTTCTGCATTCTACTTTTGTAGGAAGAAATCCGATTTATGATCAGTCCTGAATTGATTGGAGGCATGTTCTTCTTGCCTTGCATGGAAGACAATGAAGCTATAGAAGTTGTTGGTGCCGAAAGATTCTCAAACTATATAGGGTATGCCTTTTTCAGTGGCTTTCATGTTGTATTTAGATGTATGCCTGTCATTCTGCTATGATTTTTACGGACTCAATAATTACAATATTCTGGACATTGTTTTCTACATTTAGGTTAATCATACTTCAAAAGTTGTAAACTTGCATCTTCTGAGTAAACTCTTGAAATAAGTGGGGTTTGGCAGCTTATAGCTAGGTTTTACTCATTGTGTCATTTTTCCCTATCGGTTCAAAATAGCTGTCCTTGAGAAATTTATCACTTATAGTTCACATTATAATCAGTTTTGTTTCGTTGATTAATGTTGGAAATGCTTCTGCATAATGTTAATTTATCATTTCTTATCGTCATTATCTATCTTAATGGGTGTAGGTATGCCTCTTCCTTCCGTTTTTCTGGTGATTATGTGGACAACAAGGACGTAGATAATTTCAAAAGACGTAAAACCAGGATCATTGCCATAGATGCATTATCCAGCCCAGGGATGAGACAATATAAGCTAAAATACCTGCTTCGGTAGACCAATGTTCTTTTCTTATATGTGCACAACTCTTTTTCTCTTTGGTTCATATTTTTCTTAATTTAACCTCTTTCTTTGTTTTTGGCAGAGAGACGAATAAGGCATTCTGTGGATTTTTCGTTCTAGCTAAAAGCAATTCTTACAGAAAGCCGTCTCAGATGGATGGAATACAAGGAAATCAACATTCAAAAGGAGGCAGAAAAGTGAATTGTATCCCGAGGATAAACTTTCTGGTGCGACTTCTTTCTTACCTCTTGTGTTTTGCCCCCCTAATCTATTTGATTTCTACAACTGGATGCATCTTTAATTTTTCATCCTGATTCAGTTTTTCTATCAGTATTATTCTTCATTTGGTTGCGGCTCATGTTTGTAATAGTTGAATGAAGCTCCGTCAACTTTTGTTAACATGGAGATGAATGAAGTATCTACAAATGTCGGAAGCAGCTACACTAATGAGGAGGGCCAGCTGTGCCTGGACCAAGAAGATGATATTGGGGTTGCAACCGGTAATTGGGGTTGTGGTGCTTTTAGAGGAGATCCTCAACTGAAGACCATAATTCAGTGGCTTGCCGCCTCACAGGTAACTTAGTTGAGAAATCTAGTCGCTGAAACGAATAAATGAGCATGGATACATTTATCGAAACTTTTTTACCTTATTGCTTCATGTTTGATGCCAGCCTGCCTTAAAAACTGTATTATGTTCTTCCAGGCATTAAGACCTTTTATTTCATACTACACATTTGGCATTGAAGCATTGCAAGACCTAGATCAGGTACTTATTCCATTCTTAGTATCACGAAATTTTGGTTGCGGACGATCTTTATTATTTTTCCAAGCTTACCTTTCTCTGTCTGGTAGAAGTTTCTCTCTCGTAGGGAGTCAAACTACAAAAGTTATTCAATCATATTCATTGATAATAATCACGATTTCTGAAGGATTGTCTGCTTCCATTATGCCATTCTTAAATACATACAAATTGTGATTGTCTGGAACATAAGTTCTGAATTCAGGGACCTGCTAGGCTTGAATTTGATTTGCAATGGTGGAGGAAGTGTCTGCATATGGTGGGCAGATAAATTATTGTAGGTAGTTTTACACTGCCTCTGAAAACCTTAGTAGTAAAAGTTTCAACTTGCTGTGTTGACAATATTATTGATGTGCCACAATAAACCTGTAACATACGTGGTTAAGGTGGAAAACAACTAGCTTGCTAAGAATTTCTTATCTTTAACATTTTACAAATCTGTTGAGTTGGCGGATTGACATATCTAATTCGTTAGTCATCTTTTTCTCTCGTAAAGCATATGCTGGTTTTAACTCCATGTTTTTCTCTTATAGTAACACCATTGACGTCTATGTTCTGAGGCAGGTGCGTAAGTGGATTCTGGCACATGAATGGACTGTTGGAGAACTTTGGAATATGCTAGTGGAGTACTCCTCCCAGAGAGCTAGTGAAGAAACAAAAATAAGCTTCTTTAGGTGGCTAATTCCATCTCTAATTGACCATCACGAGGGTTTGTCAGTTTAGTACTTTGTAATTCTCTGATAAGCAGGCAGCTGGTAGCTTCAATATTCACTAACAACGCCAGAAGGTTCATATGCCTCCAAATGGCCAGAAAACAGAAAGTAAACAGATGCTAAATTGCTGGATTACCATAAAGAGATAAATTTATGGTCAGTGGTTTGTTCGGATGCTTGGAAAATTAGATTTTTGGTTAAAAACAATAGAAGTGAGTCCTGAATTACGTGGCGTGATGGTTGATTGCTGTTGTCTCCTTATTAGCAACATTCTGATTCCCATGTGCTTCTTACGAAAAGGAGAGATGCTATTGTTAAATGAAGTGAAGCCCAAGAACATGTTAATGAAGCTCAAATCATCACTTGATACTTTGCCCTTGTGTTTTTAACACAATACAGTACACAAGCAAAAAGTCAGAAGCAGAGAATAGTGTTTTGTAAGATCCACTCCTTTTCTTTATAACAGCTTATATTCCTTTATGTGTCAATCATCTCAAACAATCCAATCTTAGTTCATGTCACTTCATATCATATCCTTTGATGGCAGCTACTACAATTTTTGCAGCTTCTACTTTATAACCAAAGCCACACCGTTCAGGCCGCAACTGAACCCTTAAAAGGATCCTGTTCTTACAGAAGATGAGTTCAGTAGACTATAGAACACTCCGCGAGGAAAGATTAAATATTTAAATGAATAATTTTATAGTACTTCAATATTGCTATATCTTGCATTCCGAAAAATGAGATGAGGAAGTACATCAGACTACAGGTCAGAGTTGATATTGAATCACTTTCACTTTTGTGACTTTCTTTAATCTTTATGTAACTCTTCATTCTAGGAATCAAAGACCTCTCTCTAGAACAGATTCTCTAACCTCTCTCTAGGCATTTTACCTTTTTACCTTCAACAACTTTCCATTATTGGAAAGTTTCAGGTGGGAGTTGGTTCTCTGCTAGCTGAAGCAATTCTACAGATGGTGGAAGTTGGTTCTTTGCCAGCTGAAGAAGGACCACAGCAGCAGCAGGCAAACTCACTAGTGCTTAGGGCAGGAAATGGTTGCAAATCAGATAAGAGTGTTCAGCTGGCGGGAGAAATGGTTTCAAGAGCACTTGAAAGAGTTTCCAGATCTGAACAGTGATAGGACATCCTCTCCCAAAACTCCTCGTATTGTAGGAGAAAGGGTTTTAACTCAACCTACCAACTCTTGGAAAAGCAAAGTAGTTGCAATCCCTGTTAGAAACAAACTCACACATTATCAGGAAGTGTTTGTGGATGGGATTCTTAATATGGATCAATTTTCACAATGTCCCATTGGAGTTGACAATCAAGGGGTTGAGCTACTTGGCAAGCTCAATTGGTAAGCCGTTTACCATGGACTCTCAAACTGCTCGAATGGATAGAATTTAGCTATGCTAAGATTTGTGGAGAAATATAAAAGGATAATTAGGAACTACCTAAAGCTATTCTTTTGATGAAATTGGGTGAGACTGGTGAGCTAAGTGGGGTGGAGATTCAACTATCCTACCCTTGGAAACCCAAGAATTTCAACAGAAAGTGGAAACCTACAGGCAAGTTGTTTACAACTAGAACTTATCAGGAACTTATGGGATACATACAGGACACTCCAAGTTCTAAAGCACAAGAGAAAGAAGGCGTTCCTATAGGGTTTGAATAGGAGGATGTTAGAGGCAAGGAGCTTGATACCACTAATCAACATAGTGATGTATCCAACCTACAGGAGGGGACAAGTTGTGTAATAAATCCAATCAATGCTACTAATGTAATGGATTCAGAGGGAGAGGAAGATAAAGTCCAGGAAAAGGCTATAAAGGGGTTTGAAGTTGTTTCAAACTCCAAAAGAAAATCAAGCAGATTTAAGGGAAAGAATAGGTTAAGAGCTTCTCAGGCTTTTACCTCTACTATTGCATGAGCATCTTCGTATGGAATATAAGAGGGTTGAATGACCCTCTTAAAAGGTAGACTGTAAAGGAGATTGTGGTTAATAAAAGCCTGTTTTGCTAGGCTTACTAGAAACTAAAATAAAGTTACTTCAACTACAGTGTTGCCGGAATTTTTTGGGAGCTGAATGGAAGATACATTCCAATCATATTTATCATTACAGTGGCAAGATATTATTAGCATACAACTCTAATAAGTTAACCTTGCAGACCTCTTTTATATTTGATCAAGTAACTCGTATTAAATGTGAATTTTAGGGTGTTACTTACAGTTTGGATCTTTCTGTTATTTATGCTGCTAACTATGCTTTCCAAAGAGTCAAACTATGGGAGGATATCAAGGCCCTTCAATTTGCGGTGGTCCATGGGCTGTGGCTACTAACTAATAGGAAATAGTTAGCATATCTCTTCATTGTATATCTTCACATATACTATCTTATTCATGTATATCCTCTTAGATACTTCATTATTCAGTTGGTTACAACAATCACTGTAATTTTTCTGTATATATTTCTTGTACATCTCGTAATACAATAAATTATTCACTGAGTTATTTCAGTATCCTTTTATGGTATCAGAGCTATTAGCCTAACAACATCTTTTTCCAAAACCACTTCCGCCTCTGTTTCGTAAACAACGAAACCACTACAATGTCTCAAGATACTGAATTTGCAGCTACAGCTACATTTGCTATCAATACCGAAGCCACAATACCACAAAACTTGATCATGTTCAACACTGGATTCTCTTCTGATTCCGAATTAAATGGTGCAAATTTTCCTGCCTGGAGAGTACAGGTTAGTGCACTGCGCATTGGTTATAACGTTAAAGGCTGTGTTGATGGAACCATTTCTTGCCCAGACACAACAGGTTCAAAATTGGATATCTGAATTCATCGAGATCAGTTTGTTCTTCATGCATTGATGACTACTGTTGCTCCGAATATTGCAACACTTCTTGGCTCGGTTCATTCTTCTAAGGAGGCCTGGGAGCTTCTTGCTAAGACGTATGCTGGTACATCTAGATCGAGACTCATGTCTCTAAAGGAAAAACTGATTTGCATTCGGAAGGGAAGCAGAACCATCTCCGAATATTTGAAGGAAATTAAAGGCATTGCAGATGAGATTGCAATTGTCAGTTCACCGTTAGATGATACGGATTTGGTAATCCACACTTTGAATGGTCTGTCAGCTGATTTCAAGGATGTTAGTGTTGCCATTTGTACTCGCGAAACTCCGATTGGCTTTGATGATTTGCACGAAAAACTTGTTGACTTTAAGAGCTTTATGGAGCGACAAATGAGGATGGAAGAATCTGTTCAGGCACCGTCTGTGCATGTCTCCAGCAAACAGCGCCCAGGTTATCAACGACGCTATAGTTGTCCCAACCATACTGGTTCATCAAGCCACTCTCATGTACTCAACAATACCAAAGCACACGCTTTTGTCAATCTTGGCATGTCCGACCAACAAGACATTGTCTGTCAATACTGTGGCAAACCTCGTCACACAGCCAAGACATGTTGGCTACTACATGGGAAGCCTCCCAAACAACGAATCCAACACGTGCAGCCTACATTGCGTACAAATCGTGTTCCAGGTGCTTATAATGTTCACACGGAAGGGTCATCCTCCAAAGGGCAATGGATTCTCGATTCGGGTGCTACCCATCATGTTACCAACGACCTGACTAATCTGTCCATACATTCCCTATACAGAGGGGATGACAATCTGCAGGTTGGAGATGGATATAAAGTTTCCATAGATAACACTGGTAGTTTCTATCTTCCCACTGCTTCTAAATCGATCATCTTTGACAAGGTTTTATATGTGCCAAAAATCAATAAAAATCTTCTTTCCGTTAAACGCCTGTGCACCAGAAACAACATCTCCATTGAATTCTTTCCCAACTGCTTTTAGGTGAAGGATTTGCAGACCCAGGCAATGCTTCTTACAGGTTCATGCCATAATGATCTATATGATCTATGTCTTCCGATGAGCAAACCAGTTGTCTTTCATACCAAACTTTCAAGTCCACCAGTACTCCATCACATTTAGGACATCCATCCAATAAAGTGTTTAACTTCCTTAAGTCGAACCATAAGTTAGGATCATGTATGTTATCATATGATGTGTGTATTTCATGTCAGTGTGCAAAGAGTCATAAACTTCCTTTTTCAGCTCTTCGTTTGCAAAGTACTAAACCTTTCGAAATAATATTCACTGATGTTTGGAGTCCTGCACCGATGATTTCGGTTGATGGTTTTCGTTATTACGTCATCTTTGTTGATCACTTCACTAAATATACGTGGGTTTACTTGTTAAAAAATAAATCTGACGTTTTGTCTACATTTACTAACTTTCAAAAACTTGTTGAAACTCAATTTGAAACACCTATAAAAACCTTGTACTCGGATAATGGCGGTGAGTTCATCAAACTTAAATCCTTCCTAACCAATCATGGAATCACTCACCTTACCACTTTGCCACATACTCCCGAACAAAATGGGATGTCTGAACGTCGTCATCGACATATAGTTGAAACCACTAGAGCCCTTCTTCATCACAGCAAACTACCCACAAACTTTTGGTCTTATGCTACCCGTACAGCAGTTTCCCTCATAAATCGATTACCCACTACGACACTGCAAATGAAGACTCCACTTGAAAAACTGTTTAATCAACCACCTAGTTACAAACATCTCCATTCCTTTGGCTGCCTCTGTTTTCCCTGGATTTGTACATACACCATGCATAAACTTCAACCAAGGTCTATTCCGTGTGTCTTTGTTGGTTACTCCTCCACTCAATTTGCCTACCTATGTCTTAACCTGAAAACAAACAAATTATATGCCTCAAGACATGTTGTCTTTGTCGATGATCAATTTCCTTATGAGTCACACAAACAATCGTTTATCTCTCCTTCATCCAAAACCTTGGTCTCTCCACCTATGTCTCATCAAATTATTCCCATTGTGGCATCACCTGTACGACCCCCACTATCTGCTCATACAGAAACTTCACCACCTCAACAGCACCATTGTTCATCACCAATGGCATCGTCTGATTCTGCCTCATCATCTCCACAACCACCACAACACCAATCCACTAATATTCATCCTATGATCACTCGATCCAAAAACAATATTCATAAACCCAAAACCTTCATCACTACCTGTCACCCTCTACCTCACACTGATGAACCACACACAATCCATCAAGCTTTACAACTACCACATTGGCGCATGTCAGCTCTTTCAGAATATAATGCTCTGTTACGAAATGGAACTTGGACACTAGTTCTTGCTACAGGAGCTCAAAATGTCATTGAGTGTATGTGGCTTTTTCGCACCAAACGCAATCCGGATGGATCAATGGCTCGGTATAAGTCTCGCCTTATTGCAAAAGGCTATAGTCAATGTCCCGGGATCGACTACACAGAAACCTTCTCACCTATGGTGAAACATTAAACAATCAAAATTTTTCTGGCCCTGGCGTTGGCAAACTCTTGGCCTCTACGTCAAATGGATGTGAATAACGCATTTCTTTAAGGACGACTTACAGAAACTGTATACATGCAACAACCACCAGGATTTGTTAACACGGAGCATCCAACCTATGCTTGTAAATTACACAAAGCTATCTATGGTCTAAAGCAAGCTCCACGAGTCTGGTACCAAGAACTTTGTGTCTTTCTTCTTCGGTTTGGTTTCACCAGCAGCACCTGTGATTCTTCTCTTTTCATATATAAGTGTAGAGGTGTCATCATGTATTTTCTAGTATACGTTGATGATCTACTGCTAATTGGCAACTCATCGTCCAAACTTGATAGATTTATTGCAAAAATCTCAAGCACTTTCTCACAAAAACACATGGGGACTCCGTCTTATTTTCTTGGCATCGAACTCATACCAAATGGTGATGGTATTTTCCTCTCTCAACAACACTACATTTATGATTTACTCATCAAATTTAAAATGGCAGATTGCAATCCATGTGCAACCCCTTTATGTCCATCAGCTACCCTGAAACTTGATGATGGTTTAGCCACAACCGATGGGCATCTCTATCGCAGTATCTTGGGCGCCTTACAATATGTTCTTTTGACGAGTCCAGATCTCAACTTTGTTGTCAATAAATTGTCTCAGTACATGCACAAACCTACTACACTTCACTTCCAGTAGCTCAAACGTACTCTTCGTTATCTCAAACATACACATGCCTTCGGTCTTCAACTAAATAGACCAAACCACTTCAGACTTCAAGCCTTCAGTGACGCCGACTAGGGAGGAGGCGCTGACACCAAGGCATCGACGTCTGTATATGTTATTTATTTTGGAGGCAACCCTATTTCTTGGAGCTCAAAACGCCAACGCACTATTACTAGATCTTCCACAGAAGCAGAATATCGTGCAGTAGCCAACACCGCTGCTGAAGTTATGTGGATTCGTAATCTACTACGGGAACTCCATGTTAATTCTCAGGATGCACCTACGATTTATTGTGATAACTTGGGAGCTACGTATGTATGCTCCAATCCTGTTTTCCATTCTCAGATGAAACACCTTGCATTAGACTATCATTTTGTTAGAGAACAGGTCCAACAACGAAATCTACGCGTCTCTCACATTTCAACACTAGATCAAATTGCTGATGCCCTAACTAAACCACTGTCCAGACACAAGTTTGAAATTTTCAGGACCAAGATGAATGTCACGTCCCATGACTTCATCTTGCGGGGCCGTAATAGGAAATAGTTAGCATATCTCTTTATTGTATATCTTCACAGATACTCTCTTATTCATGTATATCCTCTTAGATACTTCATTATTCAGTTAGTTACAACAACCACTGTAATTCTTCTGTATATATTTCTTGTACATCTCGTAATACAATTAAGTTATTCACTGAGTTATTTCAGTATCCTTTTACTAACTACATGCTAAAGTCGAATATGGTAGCACTTAACAACCGTTGTTTATTAAGAATCACACCTTCCTTGGTAGCAATTTAGAGTTTCACGAGACTATAGTTCCAAACTTGATTTCTGTCAAGCAAATTTGGCTTTCAGTGCACACCACGAATAGATTGCACATCATTTATAGGAATCACATTTCTTGCGGTGAAGCCTGATATATCATCATAAGACTAACTCTGTTGGAAATTAATGTTTTTCCAATGAAACATCATCCTTCTACGAAGAACAAAAGAGGAGGCAAAAAAACTGCAGTTGCTCCAGTTGAAAAAGAATGAAGGATTATGTTCCAGCTCTAAGAACTTTAGCAGCTTTGTTCGTGCCTTTTAAGGTGTTGAACCTTGGATTCAAGCTGGTTTTTAATGTTAAAAAGTTTAATCAAGTCCAAGGGAGACCAGAAGTTTGAAGTTGGAGCTGATGTAAATGTTGAAATGTCCAGCACCATTTGCAGACACGTAAAACTCATTTTCTTATCAAGTGGGATCCGCACCTTTGCAGTGGAAAAGCTATTAAAATCAGCAATTACGTTCAAAGATTAATACATTGTTGAAACAGGAGATCCCTATTCCCTACCCGTTACGTTTGCATGAATTTTCAGGACTTGGTTTCTTATTTCTTACTAGTTGATTTTGCAATATGTAAAATATTAACTTGGAACTAATGGAAATTAGATTTTAACTCTTCAATTACTCATAAAAGCTCTTGAAATCTTACAGCCAACTATATAAAGTCGGTTCATAAAATAAAAGACATTTGACTGTCCAGATTTAGTTTCTTTTTTCTTTTCGAAGTTCTGGACTATCTAAGGACCAAGCTAAGATCGTTAGATTACAGGTGGAGATATAGTTTGGAACCTCTTGCAAAAGTTTCAAGGATGATGGACAAATCAGTTTAGATGACAGAATACGCAAAGTACACTTTCAAGTCCATTCTTTCTTGCTAATTAATTCGTCTTAGTCCAGCTAAGGCAGATGCTCAACAACTTTGTTTCCATTTAAATAATTGTTGTTAATTTCTCGATCCATCCATCAAGTTATATAGATTAAGGTAGGAGAAGCAACCTCTTGTTCTTGTAGAATATAACATACTGCATATAAGCATCTAGAAGATGGCATTTTGGAGACGTCCCTTCACAGAAATCAATAGACAACGCTAAACAAATCATTGCTTAGGGAAATGAAATTTGTTTCAGGAAAAAAAAAAAAAAAGCAGTTTAAGGCTTTAAGCATTGGTTTCAAGGTTCAAGCGTTGATGGTGTAAAGGAAGATAGCATCCAGGGATCTTCCCCAAAAAGAGCAAGCTTACATAATAAAAGATTGTTTTAGTGATATAACTAACAATATGATTATTTCTTAATTTACCAATACTCGAATCTTGATAAGCAAATGAAACAAAGAGTTGTAGAATTACTTATATATATTTTTAATAAAAAAAGAAAACGGTCTCACTTGAATTAAAATAGCTAAATTTGATATTATTTTACTTGTTAATTATGTAAGAGTAAGAAAAAAAGGAAACATATTAAATAATTTTAAAAATATTAAAAGAAATTGTTAACTATTGATTTGATTCACGTAATCTTTTTAAGCCCTCAAGGGGTGTGGCTAGATGGTTGAGAGCGGGGCTTAGTTTCGATCAGTTATGTTCTAGGTTCGATTCCTTGCGAGCCCCTCTTGTAAGAGCCTGGGGCAGCCGGAGTTTTACCTATGGGTGGAGAACTAGTGTGGCCCTCAGTGATGGGGTGTAGCCGCTTGGTCCTCAATGATGGGGTGTAGCCACTTGACCTTCACCCGGTAGCCACTTGACCTTCACCCGGTACCCCATCGGATACCCGTTTATCCGTTTATGTATTCATCTCAGACCACTGTCCTAAACATTCTCACGACTCATGAGAATCGTATCAGCTTCCTTGCTTGTAAACC
>JAOSBM010000001.1:12561119-12572839 GCA_027568955.1 Erythroxylum tenue
TTGGTGCTTTCATTGAGAGATCGCGAGGTTGTATGCAAACACGGATGGAGTCGAGAGTTTCTGCTGTGGAAGCGTCTCTCAGGAGACAGGAGTCATCATTGTCGGCTCAAGACACAATGGTGAAGTCGCATGATGATACGTTGAAAGATCTTCGATCACAGTTGAGTGCCTTGATGACCAGTGTGGAGACGCTGGCCAAATCACAGAGTCTGTTGCAATCGGAAATGAAGGACGGATTTCAGTCCTTGATGGCCAGAAATTCGTAGAAGCAAAAAGTGGGTGAAGAAGGGGAACCTTCGGCGTTTACTCATCATGCTTCGTCTTCAGCATGAGGTGACAGACCGGCGTACCACTCTTCGGTTACCGCCGGAAATGACCGACCCCCAGGGGGTCAGATGGGAGCAGAACAACGCCGACAGGAAGACCATAGTCCTTCGGTAGTCAATGATCGTGCATGGGATGAATATAAGAACGTAGCTCGTCGGGTTGAACTACCCACGTTCCATGGAGACGACCCATTTGCTTGGGTTACACGAGCTGAATCATATTTCATGATTCACGAGATCCCACCTGAGCTGCGTCTGCCGATGGTTCAGATATGCATGGAGGGGGGAACGCTATACTGGTTTATGAATCTCCGGGACTTCGATCCACGTCTAACGTGGGAGAGATTTAAACGTTCCCTGTTCGAACGTTATGGAGGGAAGGATGATGGCGACCCAATCGAGCAGTTGAAGTCGGTCTTCCAACGTGGTTCGGTGGACGAATACATCGACGAATTTGAGAGGGTAGCATCGCAAATTGGTCAGTTTCCGGATGAATGGTATATGAGTTGTTTTATGGGTGGGCTGCGAGAGGAAGTGAAGAATCGGGTGCGAACGCATGACCCACCGACCCGAGCTCGCCTCATCTCTGTTGCAAGGAAGGTCGAGAGAGAGTTGATCGGTGAAGGAGTGATTCGGGTGGGTGAAGGAAGAAGAAAAATTGAAGGTTCTCACTCAAACCTTGGGCACCGAATGGGATATACACTTCGTCCAGCTCAAGTCAACTCTACAGTGGGTAACTTAAAAAATGAAGTAAAAGAGCCATTCCACAAACAAAAGGGCCCCATCTCTGATAACCACCGAACAGGGAACTCTAAGTGGAAGGGGACACGTAGCTTGTCTTATGAACAGCTAATGGAAAGAAGGGCAAAGGGTTTATGCTTAAATGTGGGCTGACGTTCGGACCACTCCACCGATGCCCAGACAAGGAATATAAGCTGGTTATTTGGGAGGGAGATGAAGCTGAGGTTGAAGAAGGCAGCCAGGAAACATCGTTGGAAGCAGAACAACAAGAAGACTGGGAATTAGTTTGCAATGTGGTGGAGTTCAGAGAGCTAGGGAGAGACCAATTCTCATCCCCAAAATCGATGGTTTTAATCGGTAAGTTGAATGAGATGTCGATTGTTATTATGGTGGATAGTGGTGCTAGCCACAATTTTGTGTCTAGGAGGTTGGTTCAAGCTATGGACCTAGCTGTTACTTCAACAAGAACGTTCGGAGTGCGGTTGGGGGATGGACATCGTTCCTTTTCACAAGGGATTTGCAAGGGAATTAAACTGGAGCTGAATGAGGAAGAGTTTCGGGTGGATGCTTATGTGTTTGAGACAGGAGGGCCTGATCTGATTTTGGGGGTGGCATGGCTGGAAACTTTAGGGGTAGTGAAGGTTGATTGGAAAAGGATGAGTATGAAAATTGATCGTAAGGGGACTGAAGTGACTCTGCAGGGAATCAACATGCACACCTCTTCTCCTCATGCATTACAACAGATTTTGAAGCATCAAGAATTAGAAGTTGAAGGGCTGTTGTGGTCCTTGAGAATGGGCAGAACCCCACCTGATCCAGTGAGAAACTTAGATGAAAATCAGCAAGGGAAATTAAGGAGTATCTTGAGCAGATTCGGATCAGTTTTCCAGGAGATACAAGGGCTACCTCCAAAAAGGGAACACGATCATGCTATTAACCTAAAAGAAGGAGCAGAACCAGTGAACATTCGTCCTTATAGGTATGCACACCATCATAAGGATGAGATTGAGAAGCAGATTCAGAATTTGTTGAATACTGGAGTTATAAGGCCAAGTATTAGTCCTTTTTCTAGTCCGGTCATTCTTGTTAAGAAGAAGGACACATCGTGGCGAATGTGCGTAGACTACCGAGCTTTAAATAAGCTCACCATTCCGGACAAATTCCCCATTCCAGTGGTAGATGAACTGATGGAAGAGTTACATGGTGCTAGATATTTTTCCAAGGTGGATTTAAGGTCTGGTTTTCATCAAATCAGAGTTCAGGAGGAGGACATCTATAAAACCGGATTCAGGACACATGAGGGACATTATGAGTACCTAGTGATGCCCTTTGGTCTCATGAATGCCCCTGCTACTTTCCAATCTACCATGAATTCAATTTTCAAGCCTCTGTTGAGGAAATTTGTCCTAGTTTTCTTCGATGACATCCTTGTTTACAGTGCAGATTGGAATCAACACCTTGAACACTTAGATTGTGTGCTGCAACTGCTATCGAAAAATCAGTTGAGAGTAAATGAAAAGAAGTGTATTTTTGGGCAACAATCGGTGGAGTACTTGGGCCATATTATTTCCTATAAACGGGTGGAAATGGATCCTTCAAAAATCAAGAGTATCTTGGATTGGCCCATCCCTACGACTGTCAAGGGAGTGAGGGGATTCCTAGGGCTTATAGGTTACTACCGTAAGTTTGTCCAAGATTATGGGAAGATTGCTAAACCACTTACAGATCTTACAAAGAAGGACAATTTCAATTGGGGAAAGGAAGCTCAATCAGCATTTGAGGAGCTACAGCAGAAGGTTACATCAGCTCCAGTTTTAGCTTTACATGACTTCTCCAAGGAGTTTTCCCTTGAGTGTGATGCTTCTGGAAGAGGCTTAGGGGCAGTTCTCATTCAAGAGGGTCGTCCAGTGGCATTTTTCAGTAAGGCTTTGGCTGAATCCACTTACTCCAAGTCAGTTTATGAGAAAGAGGTGATGGCAGTGGTGATGGCTATTCAACATTGGAAACACTTTCTGATTGGAAGGCATTTTAAGGTCTATACTGACCATAAAAGCTTAAAACATTTGTTAGATCAGCGCATCCCTTCCATAGACCAACAATGTTGGCAAGCAAAACTTTTGGGGCTGGATTTTGAAGTTATTTATAAACCAGGGAAGCAAAACCGGGCAGCAGATTCTCTTTCAAGGGTTGAAGAGGACAAGGTACTCTTTTCTGCCATTTCATCTCCTTTTTGGCTTGATTTAGATGTGGTAAGAAGGGAAACCAGAGAGGACTCCAAGTTAAACTCAATCATGGCAGCACTCAAAACAGATTCCACTTCCAAACTTGATTTCCACACCAGGGATGGTTTATTGTTTTACCAAAACAGGTTGGTTCTCTCATCTACTTCGGTGTTAATCCCTAAGTTTCTACATGAGTATCATGCTTCACCCTTAGGGGGTCATTCAGGTTTTTTAAGAACCTATAAGAGGTTAGCTGGTGGACTATTTTGGTTTGGAATGAAGCCTGCTATTCAAAGGTTTGTGAGGGAATGTGTTATTTGTCAGAAGCATAAGTATATGCAGTGACGGAGCCAGGAATTTAAGATAGGGGGCCCAAAAATTAATTTTTTAAAATTTTGGGGGGCCCGGTATACTACTGACCCTTAAATAATTCTATCCTTATATATATATATATATATATTAAAAATAAATATTTTAAAAAAAACTTGGGGGGCCCATTGGCCCCCCAAGTCTATACATAGCTCCGTCTATGAGTATATGGCAATGTCTCCAGCTGGTCTTTTACAGCCCTTACCTATACCACAACTAATTTGGGAGGAGGTTTCCATGGATTTTATCACAGGCCTTCCTAAATCTCACGGTTATGAGGTAATATTGGTGGTGGTTGATCGTTTGTCTAAGTATGCTCACTTCTCATTGCTTAAACATCCCTATACAGCTAGGACGGTGGCTGAAACATTTATCCGTGATATAGTGAGATTACATGGCGTTCCTAGTTCTATCCTCAGTGATAGGGATCCACTTTTTACAAGCAACTTTTGGAAGGAGTTGTGTTCAACTTAGTGGATAGAGATGAAGCATTAAGACAACTAATGCACAACCTTGTAAGAGCACAAGCTATGATGAAGAAATCAGTCGATATCCACAGAAGGGAGGTGCATTTTCAGGTGGGTGACTTGGTGTTTGTCAAATTAAGGCCTCATAGGCAACTCACAGTGGCTAGGAGAATCTGTCCTAAATTGGCAGCAAGGTATTATGGACCTTTCAAGATCATTGGGAAGGTGGGAATGGTTGCTTACAAGTTGCAACTTCCTCCTTCAGCTAAGGTCCACCCGGTCTTTCATGTGTCTCAACTAAAGAAGGCGTTAGGCAACCACTCAGTGGAGCACACTCTTCCCAAAGGATTGGAGGTGGATGAAGAAGACCTAGCTGTACCTGAAGCAATCCTAGCTTCTCGCATTTCCAAGTCCAAGGGTGGCAATATACTTCAGTGGCTTATTCGGTGGAAAAACAAACCAGCAGAGGAGGCTACTTGGGAGGATGCTGCATTCATTAAGGGGCAATTCCCTTCCATCCACCTTGAGGACAAGGTGTTAGTTGAGGAGGGACCTGTTAGCACTACTTCATCTATTCAGCCTGTGGGTGCTAACGATCAGCCCACTAAACCCATACAAACCTACATCCGTAGGGGTAAGATGGGTAAGGGGGCAAATGCCACATAGGCTAAGTTGTTATGAGTTAGTTATGGAGAGAGGTTGTAAGGAGGGGGGTACGGGAGAAAGGATATAGAGGATTCTGCTTAGAAGGAGAGGGCATTGTGATTCATATACTGAGTATACAGATATTGTATAGGCCTGGAGTTAAGTTTCCAGGAGGAGTCCTGTTATAGAACTTACTGAATACGTAAATAATACAACCTCAGTTGATATCTCTATCACCTCTAATCAAGAATATTTAGAGCCTCTTGTATATTCTGAGGAATGGAAACATTGGATAACTTAGAAGTTAATACTTGAAATGATGGAGATAGACTTTTATATGATAAAAAGTTTTACAAAGGATATTTGGTACAAGTTTTAGAACTTTACTAAGAGCAATGGGTAAATCTAAGGTTTGATCTGAGTTTGGAATAGATATTAGTTCAGTGATACTGACTCAATAGAAATAGATTGAAACTGAGATTTACCTGGTTGGTTTCCAATTTTGGATTTGTTTCCAGGTTAGACTCTTGACCATGCTACAAGTTTTCTGTGATTTTTTGTCTTTTTGGATATTTTCTCAAAAGGACTTTCCCTTTAAATTGATTTCCATCTTATCTTGCACACATTTCATTATTTTCTTGAGATTGAATTTGTAAAGGCATTGAAGATGAATCCTTATTGTCATTGTTGGAGACACCATTAGTGTTTGAATCAGAATTATAGAAAATATCTATCTCATTGTCATAGATATATAAAAACAAATTTTCATTACGTTTCTCCCCCTAAAGATGTGGTGAGGAAAAAAAGGTTTATCTTCAAAAAAGGTGACATAAGTGGAAATAAAAAACCTTTTGGTTATTGGATCAAAGCACTTGTACCCTTTTTGAGTGGAAGGATAACCAACAAAAACACATTTTCGTGCTTTGAGGCCAAGTTTTTCCTGATTGTTGTCATGAATATGAACACACACAGTACACCCAAACACTTTAAGAGGGAGATCATGTGATGATCGAGATGAATGCAAACATTTATTAAAACAATTAAGAGGTGTTTGAAATTTTAAAGCTTTTGAAGGCATCCTATTGATCAAATATGTAGTTGTTAGGATAGCCTCACCCCATAAGTACTTCAGAGTATTAGTTGAAAATATTAGAGATCTTGCAATTTCTAATAGATGTTTATTTTTTCTTTCTACTATTCCATTTTTTTGTGGGGTGTTTATACATGAGCTTTGATGAATAAAACCTTTTTCAACAAAAAAATTCCTTAAAACCTTGTTGAAGGATTCTTTTCCATTATTGCTTCTAAAAACTTGAATTCTAGTTTGAAATTGTGTTTGGATCATGTTATAAAAATTTTGAAACACCCTCTCAACATTTGACTTCTCATTGAGTAAAAATAACCAAGTGATTCTAGTGTGGTCATCAACACTTCGGAAACAAATATCTCATATAATGGAAACTTGGATGTTCAAATCTAAAAATGCCATAACATAATTTTATTCTCACGAAATATTGAAATACAATTAAGACAAGTTCTCTGGGATTGCCTATTTGAGTCATATCCATTTTCAAAGAAATAGGGACCTCCAACTTGTTTAACATTGTCAATCATCTTCACCGTGTTTAAATCTTGGAATTTTGGTCAGTAGTTATTTTACAGATTGACAACAAGTTGCAGGACAATTTAGGAACATGAAGAACATTGTGGAGTGTTAGATCAAGGGAAGGAACAATTGATCCTTTCCCATTTATTGCTGGGTAGGAACCATCTGATATTTTTACTCTTTTATTTCCTGCACAAGGACTATAAGAAGAAAACAATTTAGAGGACCCAATCATCTGATATGTTGCCCCAAAATCAGTTATCCAAGAATGATCTGAATTGACACTGAAACAAGAGGCAATTAGGTAATTACCTTTTTAAACTAAATAACAGGTAGGATTTGGATTGGAGAAATTTTGAGAATGAAAAAATTTTCAAAATTGTTCTATCTGTTCCTTTGTGAAAGATTGAGTGCCAGAAGACATTTTGGGCCTAAATTCAATAGTGTTGGCTTGGAAGGTACGGTTGTCTTCGAATTGTTTTTTCTTCCAATTTTTTGGCTTCACATGAATTTTCCAGCATGTTTCTTGGGTGTGTGAATCCTGTTTATAGTGATCACACCACTTTTTTGTTGTTTTTTTTCTCTCTCCCTCAATCTATATTCCTTTTGACCTGAGTGCAGAACCTTCAACCTTGATTTGGTGTTGTCAATCATCATTTTCCGCCTCATCTCCTCTCTCTTTACTTATGAGAAAACCTCTTTGATAGAGGGTAATCTTTACTTCTGGGAAAACCTCTTTGATAGAGGGTAAAGGCTTTCTTCCCAAAATTCGGCCTCTGACTTCATCCATTTTTGGATTCAATCTTGCAAGAAAATCATAAACTCTACCATTTTCCTCCCATTTTTATGTTGAGCACTGTCCTTCGGATAGTCCTAGTCATCTTCATAACATAAGTCCAATTCTTGCTACAAAGTTACAAGTCTATTACAAAACAATGTAACGTCACAGTCTCCTTGCTTGGCCTTTCATAGCTTTGTTTTAAGTTTGAGAATTTGAGAAGCATTTTCAATATCAAAATACATCTCCCAAACCGCATCCCATACATCTTTAGCTGTTGGCAGAAACATATGAGGTTTTCTGATTATAGGTTCCATGGAATTAATCAACCAAGATGTGATCAAAGAATTTTGAGACCTCCATATTGTCATATTTGGATCGTCTGAAGCTGGCCGTGTTGTCTCTCCATTCAAATACTCGAGTTTTCCTTTACTGTCAATGGCCAACTTTATTGTTTGCGACCATTGCAGGTAATTCTGACCATTCAACCTGTGATTCGTCAATTGAAAAGGCAAATTTGAGCCAAGAAGATCACAATTACATTGTAAGTTTCTTGTCATAACACCGAGATTAGTCACGCTCGAACTGCTGAAATCATTGTTGGAGGATGAGAAGTTTCTCCGTTGGATAGTCCATTTAGGACTGATTTGAATAAAGAAAGGAAAAAATATTATTAAAGAGCCGTGACTTTGATACCATAAAGAAAGAAGACAGTAATTCTTCCTTAATTTTTTTGGTGAATAGTACAAGGAGTATATAGGACAATGCAACCCTAATTATCTATTTAAATTAAAGAGAATTTATTTATTCTCTAAGTGATAAAATCTCAACTAATTAATAGAATATCAACTAATTATTTATAGAGAATAAAAAATAATTAGCAAATTATTTATATAATATAACATATATGTATTTTGATGGTTGGATATTTTTCAATGGATATGCTTAAGTATGCTTCTGATTAATGGTTGATGTAGTTTTCCAGCTGCTGGAATGGGCAGATAAGCATAAGATATGCAAATAATAGAGCTTCATCTGATCCTTATTGTGCTCATTTCATTTGGCAACTTCTGCAGAGTGAATGATCCAGTTGCTTTGAAGCTACTCAATAAGGCTGGTGAGATGCCTTCACTTGAACCTCCTGATGATGAAAGCATTAGAACACTCTATGTGGGTGGGCTTGATGAGCGAATTACGGAACAGGATCTTAGGGACAACTTTTATGCCCATGGTGAAATTGAGTCCATAAAAATGGTGCCTCAACGAGCAATTGCATTTGTAACATACACCACCAGAGAAGGTGCAGAGAAGGCAGCTGAAGAGCTCGTCAACAAACTAGTTATCAAAGGTCTTAGAATGAAATTGATGTGGGGTAGACCCCAAGCACCTAAACCCGAGTCCGAAGCTTCAGATGAAGCTAGGCAGCATGCAGCAATGGCTCATGGTGGAATGTTGCCTCGGCAAGTTATATCTCAACAACAAAACCATTTACATCCACCTGGCACTCAGGACCAACCTCCACCGATGCACTATTTCAACATTCCACCTCCCCCTCATCAGGAAAGAGCTTATTATCCATCAATGGATCCTCAACGTATGGGGGCACTTGTACCTTCCCAAGATGGGGCATCAGGATCCAGCGAGAACAAGTCTGGATTAGAGAAGCAGCAAGGCCAGCTTTATCCTTACCATGGTATGCCAGCTCCGCCTGGACAATATCAGCAGCAGGGTCATGGGTCACATCATCTACCCTATTATCCGTCGTATGGTTATTTGGTGCCCCAACAACCTTATCAACAGTACCCTCCCTCATATCCCGCATCTGTGCCCCCTCCACATACAACCCAACAGTATCAGCATACGGTGCCACCACCAAGGCCTGCACCTCCTGGCTCAGGACCATCTGGGCAGCCACCATCAGGATCTGGAACTGCATCATCATCTCAGCAATAAAAATGATGTATTGAGTTGTTTTTGTTCTATTCTGTGAGAGTACTGATTATTTGTTGCTTTCAGAGATCAGTCAGTTTCTTCATAGACATGTGATGCTTTAATTATCTGAAACAGGTAAATCTTTGACGAACACAATAAGATGCTTTCTGGAAATTTGAGTTTGACTGGTTGGAATTGTGTGTCGTTTAAGAATCTTTATAGGCTATGGATGTTGATAAACAATTAATGGATTGTGCATATGATGTGCTAGATAGGGTGGATTCATGCAGGACGACTCATCCCTTTGCAATGCATGTTTTAATAAAATACCTTGTATCAAAATTTCATAGGAGTTTTGCAGGTGTCTGTCTTGGGCTTGGTTATGTGGAGTTGTCTGATTCTAATGTAGTTTGTCTTGTAACACTTTTTCAGGCGGTAACGCGAATGGAGAAGAATCATAACGAGAGGTTGATCTCCTAGTTAGTTTTATTGAAAACTGCGTAGATCAAGAAGGCCTATTAGCTCAGTTGGTTAGAGCGTCGTGCTAATAACGCGAAGGTCGCAGGTTCGAGACCTGCATGGGCCAATTTATGCTGTTTTTATATTATATAAAATAATTATCAAGCGGACCACAAGCCTCAGGCCAAGACGCTGCACTCCACCACCACCACCTTTAAGTATATCCCCCGCCCTCAAAGCCACCATTCCTCGCTGTACCTCTGCACACTCTCTCTTTTTACTTAACAACACACTCCTCTTATTTTCATAAATTTCATTCCTATTCAACAAGTTCCTCCAATGTCTGATTTACCACCTAATCAGATGGTCCCTCCCTCCAATCCCGCCGCCGAATCCAACACTTCCTTGCTACTCTCCACCGCCGCCGCCTGAGTCATCACTACCTCCTATGATCTCCATCTTGTCCAAGGGACCTCGTTTCGTGTGACTTCGGAGTTTGAGAGCGAAGTTCCCTGTTTTTCCATAAGGTGTCTTGCAAGTTGTTTGATAGCTTGGCAAAACTCAAATTCACCTTCGAGAACAACAACAAAGGAGATTGGAGAAGTCTCTGAACCCCATCTGTCGTTCTCTTCTAAGCTGCTGTCTCTTCATTATGATCTTGAAGACCATAATGCCCTTGTTAAGGCCTCCTCCGATGTCGGTCCCAGCTTGCACTTCAAGGCTGCTCATGACGTAAAGGTTCAATTTTTAATCCCTCCCATGTCTCTGAGTGTTTGTATGTGCTTGTTGCTGGTTTTGGGAGTTAGGACACGTGGACGATATGGGTTTGTTTGTTTTTGGTTTCATGTAATTTGGCAGCAGTTCGAAGTATGGGATGTGGCTTGTGGGTTTTGACGTTCTGTTACGTGACACCAATTCAGATATTGTTTGTTTTAATTAGCCTGTAAGCAGAATTTTAGGAAAGCAGTTCATTTATTTTTTGTTTTATCGTTGTACTTAGCTCTATAAAAGAGCAACTCTTAATGCAGTGAAAGTTGTTGAATAAAATGTTGGGTTTACTACTTTAGTTTGTGCTGAGCTTTGGGGGTGTTTTCTCGGGTGTATCACTTGCTTGGGATTTGAGTTATAGAAGAATAGAGTTGGAGGTTGATTCTCTGGTGGTTATCACTATTCTTTCCTCTCCAGAGAAGCAAAAGGGTATCTTTAGCTCTTTGATTTGGGCTATTCAGGAGTTGCTTGCTAGAGATTGGATAGTACAACATCTACATATCTACAGGGAAGCCAACTGATGTGCGGATTGGTTGGCCACTTACGCTCAATCTTTCGATTTCGGTACCACCACCTTTCAAAGCCCTCCTTCAGGGTGTATTAAAATCCTCCTCGAGGATATAGTAGGGATTTCTTTCCCTCGCTTAATTCAGTAGTTTTTTTGGTGGTTAGTTCCTTATGATTCAAAGAAAAAAAAAGTAGGTGAATAAAAGAGAAAAATAAAAGCTGTTTGTTTAGCCTCTCAACGCCTCTTTATTACGTTGTTTCCTAGCATTAGCTTTTTGGCGAGTCTTCTTCTGAGTTGTGATATAGTTGCTTTGACTAGTTTTCATCTAGCTTTAACAGTGGTATCAGAGCAAGGGTCTCGTTTAGGGTGAAACTTTTTGAATGTTTTTGTCAAAAGCCCACTGTAAAGAGAGAGTATCCTTTTTTGCAAGTAGACATACAGAAAACCCCCTACCGTTGCTTTCTCATAAAGCCTCTGTTGAAATATAGCAGTTTTCATATGAGCGATTTTCACTCCTACTCACGCAGAGATGTCAAGCTGGTTATACTTTGTTTTATATACGGACTCTAGAACTTTCGTTGATGAGCTGTAAATATTTTGTAATTATTTTTTCCTTCATTTTACTTCCTGTACAATTATACAAAAGGAGCAACTATTCATGTGAATAACATGAAGAGAATTTCTTTCTGCTATTGCGTTTTGCTCTTCGTCATTACAGTATCAATGACGGAGTATTAAATCTGTCATTCTTCCTCATATTTGTTCATAGTATTAGAGCCAACATCTTGAATATGTAAACCTTACCATTTTTGTTAAACTCATAAACTTACCATACTCTTCGTCATGGCCAACATTGATGAAGTTGTCGATCCCACAAATAGAAATACAAATGTTATTCA
>JAOSBM010000001.1:12599827-12615239 GCA_027568955.1 Erythroxylum tenue
AACGTTAAAGTTTACAGTGGCTAATGGCTATATTCTCTTCAACAACGTTAAAACTTAAAATCACACTTTAAAAGCTGTCGCACTCTGTCTCTGTAATGTTAAAGTTGCAACATTAAGTTTAAAAGTGAGTTCAAGAGAGGGGCTGAGGGCCCCCCCTCTTCAAGTGGGCCCTGGGCAGGTGCCCCGCTGACCCCTGCCCAGGGCCGGCTCTGACTGGACGTAGGCATGAGTTATAAGTCAAATAAGTATAAATCAACTGCGTCCTTCTCTCTCTTCTCTTAACTTTTATATTTCCACATTATATTGTGTGCGTGTTGTTTTTAAGAGGCTCATTTACTTTTATAATAGGCTTTTTCTATTTTCAACTTGCTAAAGATTTCTTTCATTTTAACAGGCTCCTTTTGTTTTAATTTGTCTTAACTGAATTTATCCTTTAGCAGGCTCCTGTTATTTAACAGGCTTCTATCGCTTAACAGGCTCCTTGTCGAAGTTTAAAATAATAATAAGAGCCTGCAAAGTACCCCTATCGTTTTATTCGAATTAAAAGTATATCTCGCATGTATTTGCTTTATCATATTCTCGATTGCTACCTTGTTATTCTAATGCTTTGTTTTTCTGTTTGATTTAATGATTCCCCAATTTTTTATTGATGTTTGTTTATTGGATTGGTAGAGCGATCTCCACCCACTTCATGAAGCAAATCCAAAAGTGACCACTTAGAAGAATCTTGTTCTAACTTCCGGGGGGGAAAATTGCTCATCTGTTGGTGACTTATTGTGAAGATGAAGCTTATTTACAGTTCTTCACAATTTAGAAAAAAAAAAGGTTGATTTATTTTTTAATTGGCCGGTTTCATTCATAACAGTTAAAATAGAATTGAAATTTAAGTCAATTCAAGCTTAATTCGGTTGAACCAGCTGGTTCGTTCCAGTTTTAAAATAATTTGTTTTTGATATAGCAAGATTTATGAAAGCTGTATAAGGTACTCGGGGATGGATATTCCTTAATAATATATATCTGGTGCCGGTTTTAAAATAACTGGTTTTAGCTATAGTAAGATTTATGAAAGCCCTGAAAGGTACTTGGTGATGTATATTCCTTTGCACTATGTATCTGGTTAACTATGTATCTATACTTCTCTGTTTCCCACCGTTGAATAAAATTATAGGGTACCTAGGAATGACTTTGGGCCGTCGGAGTGCCTTGAATCGTAATCAAGTGGCAACTGCCTCAGTTAATCATGAAAGATACGGTTAAACTACCTGAGTTAATAAATGGAAGGTGAGGCTCCAACATCCTTTTAAAGAAGAACAAAACGCTATGCGACACCTCGTTCGCTGTCGCGTCTTTAGGTCCGACATTTGCTCGCTCCTCTTCGCGCGGAGCAAGCTGCTTCTACCAACGCATTGTGAAGTCCAGAGACCACGCTTTGGGATCTGCGCCACCAATCTGAGGATGGAGAAGAATAATAGTGATGAACAACATCAGCAAAGTGTAGAACGGAGTACGACCATCAAATTCAAGCCTGAAGTTAACAGAGTGCAGGGCATTTTAGACAGTGACCCTTCTGGTAATTCTTATCCCTTTTCGAAAATCCATTGCTGGGTTTCCTTTTTCCTGCATGGATTTCGGTAAAGTTGCTGGCTTTTATAGTGAGTACTTGTAAAGTTAGTCCTTTTAGCGGTGAGTACAGAAGTTTAATCGGAATGTTCTAGATTATCTACCATGCTCTCATATGTCTCCCTGGGATTCTGTGTTTACCATGCATCTTTCTCGCACACTACTTGTCGTTAATTTTATCAGTTGGCTGGGAGAAGTGTTGGGAAGAGGGGCTGACCCCGTGGGATTTAGGACAACCGACACCAATTCTTATACAACTCCATGAAACAGGATCCCTCCCTAAGGGAAGAGCATTAGTGCCAGGCTGTGGAAGTGTAAGTTTGAGATGCTATACATCATTAGTTTTGAGAAGTTTATAGATTTTTGGTGACAAATATATCCACCTTTCAGCCCAAATTGAGAATTTTGCACATGTGTTCTCTCCACTATTTTGATTTGTTTCTCTTATTTCACATCTATTGAGTTTCATTCATTTATTATGCTCTATGCCAATTTATCCATACAATAATGACTTCTAATATTTTCATATATAGTGAAAGTAACATACATATTGCTGTCAAAAGATTGGTTTAAATCATCAAAAGAAAAGGGTGGAAATTTCCTGATGAGTATAAAAATTGATATGTACGGACTATTATTGTTATTTGTTCATGATATTGCTTTGTGTTCAATTACCTTATTTGGACTATTGAAATCAGAACCCAAAAATGATTGAAACATATTGTGCAAAAAGAGTCTAATTCTTCCTAATTCTGTATCGTTGACACACTGAAAATTAGCAGGGTTATGATGTCGTAGCAATTGCATGTCCTGATCGCTATGTTGTTGGATTAGACATCTCAGAAAAGGCCATTAGGAAAGCGGAAGAGGTACTATAACTGAAATATTGATTCTTCTTTGATATATTTTGAACTGAAATGATGTAATGGGGAAGGTGGCTATTAACCTTAATCGTTTCTTCCGCAATGTGCATAGAAAGGCACCTTACCTGTGTAATACAACAAGAATATCAAATGCAAATTCCTGTAATGGAAATTGAACTGTGCAATGCATCCTGTTTAATGTTGGCTTGTCAATCAATCTAAATGTGTGGAAAGTTGATTAAATACACTTTAATTTCTAGCTAAGTAAATGCCTTATATTCAGGAGATTTTATTACGGGGATCTGTGTGGATCTTTATTTTATGACATGGCTCCTATTAATCTTGAAAAGATAAGTATAATCCAAGTGGCGTCTGCAATGTAGGAGGAACTATAAATATTCATCTTTTCTCCTAGCTTACATTTACCTGGATATGTGTCGCCATTGCAATGTTAATCCTTTCTGGACTCTTATGGAATATGTGTAATTATGTCTGAATTGTTTCAATTTGAATTCCAAGAGCAGTTGTCTTCATTGCTACCAAATGCAAATTACTTTACCTTCATTAGAGAAGACTTCTTCAGTTGGCGCCCACCAAAGTTGTTTGATCTCATTTTTGATTATACGTGAGTAAACCTAGAGAACAAGCTTCTTCAATTGGCAGAATGAGCTTGGAGTGGTAATAGAGCATTTTTGTGCATGTAGGTTCTTTTGTGCCATTGAACCACAGATGAGATCAGATTGGGCACGACAAGTTCGAGATCTGTTAAAACCGGATGGGGAACTTATAACTTTGATATTTCCAGTAACCAGATTTTACCTTTTGCATTTTCGTTATTTCTTGGCCTTTATGGAATTTATTTTAAATGATTTTTTTGATGCAGTTCTTACCCAACTATGCATGTGCTCATACCTAATATAGCCCTTGTGAATATAAATTTATTCCCAGATCAGCGATCATGTTGGTGGACCCCCTTACAAAGTCTCAGTCGCGAAGTTAGTTCTTACCTTCAGTTTCTTTCCGTATTGTGTTTAATGCCTTATGAGCTCCAATAGATACCATTGCTAGAAGTGCTGTTAGGGGGAATGATCTTCTTATCTTGTGAATTTGATTTGGTGTCGCTGTACTTGTCTTTCAGTTATGAAGAGGTTTTGCATCCCATGGGGTTTAAAGCAGTATCCATTGCTAATAATGAACTGGCAGTTGGTGCTCGCAAGGTATAGCCAGATTTTGACTGAATTTGCGACTTTCTGCTTTAGTGGATCACATAGCTGTCTATAGTGTACGAGTAACAGCTTTCGTAAACAACAGGGAAGAGAGAAGCTTGGAAGGTGGAAGAGGTTTCAAAGCCAATCCTCATTATGATAATAATCATTTTGTTGAAGGGAAAACTCAAAAGAATTTCTTAGTGCATGATTTATGTTATGGATGTTTTGCTTTTGATAATGTGTAGAGTACAATTCTATTCATATCAATTGACTAAACAAGTTCAAAAGGTGTTTCCTGCCAGTTGCTGTTGGTGATGATGGTATTTTATGGATGTTTATGTTTCAAACCTTATCTTTATATTCACCATAAGCTGCACTTGTTGTTAGTAAGCTTTGACTGAAATTGGAACAGATTACAAGGACTGGCGTACTAGCTCAACATGTGTTTATGGAAGCCAAAATCTGGCCTTCAATAGATTTCAAAGATCACATATTTTAATCCATCACATTAGATTCTGCAACAAGAAGGCTATCTAGATCAATCAAACACAGCTCAAGTATGACATTTCAAAACTCTTTTAATGAAAAAAATGAAAATGTTAGAGATCTAAGAAGCACAGATACGGATACGGGACATAACACGGACACGGGGACATACTAATTTCTAAAATTTGGTGACCACGAACACGTCATATATATATATATATTATAAAATTTAAAATTAAGAAAAAAATTTATAATTCATAATATGATATATATTAATTGATGTATTTCAAGACTTCCAACATCTTGATAGTTCATACATATTTGACACTTTATAAGCCCCTCTAAAAACACATAGAACATATATTCTATGGAACATATATTCAATTAGGCAATATCTGAGCGGTCTCCAGACGTGTCTGATCTGTGTCCACCGTGTGTCAGTGAATGTCCGACACGAACACGTGTCCAACACGCAGACACGGCTCCATTTTGCCGTGTCCGTGTTACATAGTTAGAGATATATTTTTAATATCTCAATTTAATTTATTTTCTTTTTATTTTTAAATCTTCTAATTTAATTCTTAAAATTTTTAATTATTATAAGTTAAAACTTCTGTAAATGTCATTAATTAAAATATTATATGATATCAATTAAGTCCAAATTAGAAAAAAATTAAAAATAATCGATAATCGGTAAAGTTATTCTTTTGTGACTATAAGATTGTAGGTTTAAATTAAAGAAATACTCTTTTTGTAAAAATATATAAGGAAAACTACGTATATTACAAACTTTTTGAGATTTTCGTAAAGTCATAATCTTGTGTATTATATATGTTTATTATTGACTAACGAAGTTTAGAAAAAGAATTATAAAATTTAAGAATTAAATCACTACAACAAGAAACAATTCAAAATTGAAGCGAAAGTATATATGTATATATCAATGGTTCAAAATTGAAGCGAAAGCGTGTGTATATATATATATATCAATGGTTCAAAATTGAAGCGAAATTGTGTATATATATATATATATCAATGGTTTGATGACTCACCTAATAGCAACCAACACCAACAACAAATGGACAATTCTTTTGGTCCGTAAGACATGAAAAGGACCGATGCCCATCACCTTCAACATCTTATTATTCTCGAAAAACAGACAAACTTCACTTTTTTAATTTTATATTTTAGTTCTTAATTAGGGTTTTACGAATTTACGACATTTGGTGTGCTCAAGGGTATAAGAACAACAGCAACAAACCAAATATATACAACAGAAGCGTCAGGTGCCCTCTGTTCTTAACTCTCTTGGACTCTATATACGTACCCACTAGGTTTGTATACTTAATATACATATAATGTGTAAGGGTTAGGTGGCTGATCCGTGATCCCGATCGACTGCCGTCTTTGTATCTCGGTTCTCTTTTCTTCCTGGTCTTCATTAGTCTTCTGTTGGAAGCTCGGTTTGATTAAGTTTATTCGGTATCATTGTTCTGTTTTCTCTCTTTTTCTGACCAATCCAAACCCTGAAAAGGCTTGCTCCACCCTTAGGTACTTATCTTGGTGTTTTTTGTTTGAAGATTAGATTGTAAAGTGATTTCAAAATGTTATCTTTTGGGTTTCTTCATTGTGTTTGTTTCCAGCCGTTTGCCTGGAGACGTCCTTTGCTTCTTCTGAAACCAACTCTTTTTGTCCAGAAATGAAAGTTTTAAACATCGATCATTTCCTGGCATGGTTATGCCTGGAAATGCTGAAAGCTTTAGTTTCTGTTTTGTTATGTGACTATCTGCAATGTTAATTTCAGTGGCTACATGTGCAAATTGTGCTTTATTTTCTAAATTCATATGGCATGTACTAAGCGACTATTGGCTATCCAGTTTGCTCTTAATGCTGGAAATTAACCATGTTCCTGGCTTGTGACAGGAGTGAGCCAACCTGCTCTGTTTCTATTCAAAAATAATTGTATTGGTTAACTATGAAAATAATTGCTTCTGTCGAGTAAGTGCTCGAGTGAGAATCATTCTAGCGATTGAATGCATGTCAGCACCTGAAAATTTGCTGCCTCAAGCAGGGCACGCGGGTTCTTTCTCTTATGTATTGTCTAGTAATGGAAGGAACTATAATAGGAGATATACCATGTGTATCTGGTGTATACATCGGTGCTTCATTTAGGACTGCTTTTTTTGGTAGCCTTAGTGTAAAATAAAACACAATTTTTGTTACTTATTCAAAAATATCAATGGTTTATTAACTGATAAGGACACATTGAATCCTAACTTCTTCCTTACTGGTTTTATATCTGCAGTAAGTTTTCAATTGGTTGGGAAAAATGGCAGCTACGGCTGGTCAATTTCGTTGTTTTTCTATGGAAAGGCAGTGCCTGAACTCCATTGAGAAAAGGAATCCTCGTATAAACAATCCTAACTGCCCTGCTGTCCCTTTATCATCTTCCAGTCGTCAAAAGTATCCTCTCCATCTTCAGCACCCAAAACTTTCTAAACCTGAGCTTTGCAATGCTGGAGGTAATGGCAGCAATGGTGCTGGTCAAGGAGGTGGCTTTGGTGGTGGGGACGGTGGAGGTTGGGCTGGTGACTCAAATTTCAACAATTCATCATCCTCGTCTTCATGGCAAGGTTTTGGGATTTTAGGGCTCTTCTTGAATGGATGGAGGTCCAGGGTAGCTGCAGACCCACAGTTCCCTTTTAAAGTTCTAATGGAGGAACTAGTTGGAGTCTCTGCTACTGTTCTCGGTGACATGGCTTCACGACCTAATTTTGGACTTAATGAGCTTGATTTTGTGTTCTCAACCTTAGTTGTTGGTTCCATTTTGAATTTTACTCTCATGTATCTCTTGGCACCAACTGCATCTGCTTCCAGCGCTGGTATCCCTGCCCTCTTTGCCGGTTGTCCAAAGAGCCATATGTTTGAACCTGGTGCATATAGTCTCCTGAACCGGTTTGGAACTCTGGTGTATAAAGGAACAATTTTTGCTGCTGTTGGTTTTGCTGCGGGGCTTGTGGGTACTGCAATCTCCAATGGGTTGATCGATATGAGGAAGAAGATGGATCCTAGTTTTGAGACTCCAAACAAAGCTCCTCCTACTCTTTTAAATGCAGTAACTTGGGCCATTCACATGGGTGTTAGCAGCAACTTAAGGTATCAGACTCTGAATGGAATCGAGTATGCGTTGGCCAAGGGGCTTCCTCCACTGGCATTTAAGACATCAGTCATTGCGCTTAGATGTGTGAATAATCTTCTTGGTGGTATGTCCTTTGTCATATTAGCAAGGTTAACAGGATCACAGAGTGTTGAAGAACCCAAAACAGCTGCTTTTGATGTCGGGTCACCTTCTGCAGTGAAGGAGAAATTGCTTGATGGGGAAAAGGACTTGCAGAGTGAGGAGTCCATTTCCAAGTGAACAGCAAGTTTCTTTTCTTTTAATATATTCAATAAGATCCAAGAGGAGTCTGTCTAGGTTTGTAGGTTTTCTTGGGGATTTTAACATATTGAGGCAGTCATACTCGATGGATGTATAATACTCACCTTACAAAGGAACCAGATGTTTCTTTTTAATACCCAGGTTTTGACAGCTGTTTTATTTTACCCTTATCAGCAGCCAACCTTGGTCATTGCATAGGTGTTTCTGACAAGATTATTATAAGGCAGTAGATATAATATGAGGGAAATGTACATCAAATGTGCAACACAAGATCAGGATAACCATTGAATGTCAATTTGGCCAGACTGTGGGAATGATTTGTTGGAGAAAAATGTATAATTCTGATTATGTTAATTCTTGATTTTTTATCGCAAGTCATTTTTAAATGCCTTCAGTTGATTGTGATATGTTGATAAGCTATATTCGATGTCCAGTGAGACCAACAATAAAACAAGATAAACTTATGGAGGGCAACGAAAATTTTACTAAAGAAGAAAAGTAATAACTACAAAAAGAGATATCACTCAAGAATATGGATGGCAAAATGTTATGCCTATTGGCAGCCAAGCGTTATGTTTAATGTCTAAATAGTGACAAGTGAAAAGCCACTTCACAAATATCCACCTTACCTTGAACTAAGTTAATTCACTCCACATAATCCAATTAAGGGAGCCATTGTTGTAGATAGAAATCAAGTCTCATTTAATGCTTGAACTTGATTACTAGAAGAGACTTTATTAATATTTCTGTTGGACTATCTTCGGTGTCGATCTTTTCTATCATAACATTTCCTTAAAAAATTACATCTCGAATAAAGTAATGCATGATGTCAATGTGCTTGTTTTTTTCATGAAAATTTTGATCTTTAGTCACATGAGTAACATATTAATTATGATAACTGCAACCCTGGATCTAAATTGAGCTCACCATACAAGCCTCGCAACCAAATAACACCTTTGTTTGATTCGATCATCGTCATATATTCTATCTCTATTGTAGATAAAGCAATTGTAGCCTGTAAGGTTGAATTTCAACTAAGAACATAATTTTTTTCAAGCAGAATACAAAATTATCAAGTGATACCTCCTTTTGTTGAGATTATCAACATAATCTAAATCAATATAACCAACCAGGTTAACATTGCATTTTCTAAGTTCCAAACAAGTAGCAACTGAACCCCACAAATATTTGAGGATCTATTTCACTATCATGATATAATGCCAACTTCACTTGCATAAGGAATATGTGTCATATCACGAATCTCTTCATCTATTTGAGATTAAGCGACTAAAAGCTTGAAATGAGCAATGTAGAGTAAAAACATATTTATCGTTTTTCATCCCAAAACGCTTTTAAGACTATTAATATAATTTCTTTTGAGTTGGAAATAATTTTCCTTCTTTCATGTCTCTGTAGATCTCATTACTGAGAATTTTCTTTGTTGCTCTCAAATCTTTCTTCTCAAGTTCATGTTTATCTAATTGACAACATACAAACTTCTTGCTGTAATGAGTATATCATCAACATATAGGAGTAAATAAATGAAAGACTCGTTGGATAATTCTCTAAAATAAACACGACTATCATACATGCTTCAATAAACACGCTCTTCGAATAGCCATGGTGGGTCTTGAATGAGTCAAATCAGTTATACCATTATCCATGAGATTGTTTTAATTTATAAAGGGATTTCTTTAAGAAATGAACATGGTCTTTTTTATCTTTAGCAATAAATCCGTCGGTTGATGCATATAAATTTGCTTCTTAAAATCATCATATAGAAAAGTAGTTTTGACACCTAAATGTGCCAACTCCAAGTCAAATGTGGCTATTAGTGCAAGTAAAACTCGAACGAAACAATATTTTACCATAGATGGAAAAACATCATCAAAATCTACATTTGGTACCTGATTGTATCCCTCTGTAGCTAAGTTATCCTTATAATTGGCTCTTTCATCTCGTAGAGAGGACTCCTTCCTTGTGAAGAGCCATTTGCAATTAACTAACTATTTCCCATGTGGTAGATTGATTAATTCCCAAGTTTAAGTTTCACGTAAGGACTCCATTTCTTGCATTACCAGTAGACTTTTTTTATGTATCGGTACCAAAAATATCATCTAAAAATGTGGATGGTTCACCATCAGTATTAATCTCATTTTCTACTGATAAAGTGTAAGAGACAGCTCTACATAGTTTGCATATCTTAGTAATGGCCTGATTTCTCTTTGACCCTTACTTTTGGTTATACTATAAAGGGACTTCTTGTGAAGTTTGCTCCACTCCAATTGAACTGGATGGTGAATCAGAATGAGAGTTTTCTGTAGCAACATTTTTTTGATCCAACTTTGTTTAATTATTCTCCACTGGCTTTATTTAGAAGGGACAATATACTTTGAGTTCGTATTGACCGTTGATTGCTCATTCAAAGTCACATCCCTACTAATTACAACTTTTGGTGTAATAGGATTTAGACACCACAACTTGTAACCACCACCTTAGATGGATACCCAAAAAATGTATTTCTTAGCACGTGATTCCAATTTTCCATCGTTAACATGTATGTATATTAGATAATCAAAAGTCTTTAAATAAGAGTAATTAGTAGGATTTCTTTGGAGTCTTAATTAGTACCGATTGGAATTGATGATCGATTTATTAGATAGTAAGTCTTGGATGCAGCCTCTGGCTATAACTACTTTGGCAAACCAACATTAGAGCACAAGCATCATTCTCTTTTAATAAGATTCATATTCATGCACCTTGTAACTTTGTTTTGTTAGAGAATCTAACTGTTTGATGTTGAATTATCCCCTCGTTCTTATAGAACTTATTAAACTCTTTTATGTGAAATTCTAAGTTATATTCTATTTTGAGCCACTTAATTTGCCTCGTCAGTTACTTTTTAATCAAAGTTTTCCATTGCTTGACATTAAAAAAAATTGATTTTATGCTTTAAAAATAAACCAAAACCTTTTTTAAAAGGTCATTAATAAAAAAAGCATATATATGGCACTATTAACCAAGTTTTATATCTAATAATAAAACTCTCAATACCCGCAAATATACGAATCGTATCACGTAGTATCGAAAGGTACATTCCCACCAAGATTATGCAATAGCTACAATTTGAACCTAACTTTATCTAAAGTAAAAAGAAATTGATTTTAATAAAAATAGATAACAGAAATTGAAATTGAATAATAAAACAAAGTAATTAAATCAAATAAGAAGTTAGCTATTAATTAATTTAGGGCTTGATCAAGGATGAATGCTTAAGACTTATTCTTCCTTTATTTTGTTTCCTTAACTATTATCGACCCAATTATGTTGATCCTAGATTTTCTAAGGGATTAATTACTCTTTTAAGACCTAATCAATTAACCCTAACTGAATCTGAAATTCCAGATTTGCAACCTCTTAATTCATAAAACTTCTTAATGTTTTGAATTAGATTTGAAGTTATCTATTGGATAATCAAGTTCTCACACAAGATCTCTCTTCGAATGATTATTAATTTGATAATTGTGTGACGTATTAAATCGTTAACTCGTGTTGCAAAACCTTATCTGATTACTTTTGACTCACTCTCTCGATTTGTTGTCAAAGTATGAGCATGAATATTTATCACAATAACAAAATTTTGTATTGAATTGAGAAAAATCAAAGTCAAAATAAATTCGAAATAAACCCTAATTTGAAATTTAAAACTTCATGAACATGATAAAAATATGAGAAATCTAATTACACATCAATAATAATGAAAGAAACAAGGGAAAAAGAATGAAAACTCGATTTGCTCCTTGATATGGAAAGCTGGAATTTATTGATGTTATTCTTGATCTCCCACTTTGATTCACTTTGATTAAATGGCTGCTACATTTTTTTGTGTCTTTCACATTATTAAATAGTATTTTAGGGTCCTAGGGTTGTTTCTAGGATTTCTCCACTTAATTTAATTCTAAAAATAGCCCCGAAAAGTCAAAAGATCGAAGAAAATTGTATGTTGGAAAAGCTGAAATTTACTGGAATTGCTGTCTGATAGATGCACAGTATTATGCACGATCGTGCATCAAACGGTGCATCACCAAAATTACTAAAAATCACAAATTCATATGACCTAAGAGACATGCACGGGATGATGCATGACAATGCATCTCTTCTCTGCTTTGAATCTTCATTTTGTCCTGGTTTTCATCCGAATTCTTCTCCTTTCTTCAATTTTTTGTTTCCATACACTCACAAACAAATCAAACACCTCATGAAACATAAAATTAAGATTCAATTCTTACTCTAAACCAAAAAAAACAATTAGAACACATACAAACACTCACATTAACACAATTCTAAGCCTATACATACGATAATCATCTAATAAATACCTAAAAACATACTAAAACATCTATCAAAACATGATATAAACTACACCTATCAACATCCCAATACTTAAACTTTCACTTGTCCTTAAGAAAAAATAAAAACATAAGCAAACAAACCAAACATAAAACACCAAACATATATTCATGCAACATGCAATAATGAGACAATGACATCAAACTTTATGGAATCAATTTAACTGCAAACATCAATCATTCAATTTGTGTCAACATACTAGCCTATGCATTTCACAGTTAAGCACTTTGAATTGAATATACATATTATTCAAAATATCAACATCATATTCGTTCACCTATAGCAGTTGTACACATACATATATAATTAGCATTCAACTGAAATTGCAACTATCACCTGGTATCCCTTCATGATTTTTTTTGTCTATTTTTAAGGATCAATAGGATTTATTTATCAAAGCACAACATTTTAATTTTCTTTAATGTTAATCTAGTCTTTTGACACAAACGTAAACACCTTGTCATGAATGTCCCCCGGTTATTCAACTAGGCCACGTTTTATTAATTAGCTTGATTGGAATGTTATTTTAGCCTTTTGACGCGAAGATAAACATTTTGTTGTGAATGCCCCTGGTTACTCAATTATATCATATTATCAACTATCTATAAGCTCTATTCATAACCCAATATTTGTTTCAAAAGGACTGAAAGAATAGTTATTTATTTAACACACACTATTTTTTTCTTTATTCACATAGCCTACCTCATTTCTTTTTAGTCAGTCATCGTCATGAAAGGTTACTAATGATGCTAACTCATTCAATTGACTTATAATTATAAATGTATTTAACGAATTTCCTAAAGTGAAAAAAATGAATGTCATATCCTAATTAACATGCATATTCAACCAAAGGTACTTAAAACATAAAATTCACAAGTCAATATGCCTTTATAAATTAAATGACCATGTTCAAAGTTAAGCTAATTCCATCAAATTATTGCTATTGACACATTCATATAATTCACATATATGTAACATATGTTCACACAATGTCAACCTAATTAGAACTAAGACAATATGATATGCAAAAGTCACTCATATGACATGTCAATGCACAATCCTTCCCATACTTAGCCAATACATTGTCCTCAATGTGAAAAAAATGACACATAAAAAGAAAATAACAAGAAAGGAAAATAAAAAAAGAAAAGTGTAAGAGCATGAAACCCATTAAGGAGATCGAGGTGGTGATGGTGTGGGCCACGAAATTTTGAGACCTACTATGTCACAAAATTCACCTTCTATGTCATAAAATTCTAGCACTTCACTCCCTACGAAATAAACATACAAAATAAAAGTAATAAAGTACCAAAAAATTAAATTGAAAATAAAATAAATAAAAAATCCTAATTCTTGTGTTACCTCCTAAGCAGCGCTTAGTTAACATCGTTAGCTTGACGTGCTCTTCCTTCTATACTCAGCAAGAGTCTGTTATAAGTGACTTGCTTTTACTCATGTCACCCAACTTCAATTTAGTAGCCTATAAATAAGCTACATATTACAAGATAATAATAAGGACATAATTAATCAAATTAAGAAACCTTAGTAATTTTAGTAATGTTCTTTTTGGTAACAAATTGTCAACAAAATAGAGAATGATGAAACTCCCTGAATCTTCGGTTGAATCCAATAGCTTGTCCTTTAAGAAGGTGAATTGCTCTCGTTATTCTTCAATCACCCTTGTCCCCTCTTCTTTTTCTACTTCTTGAAAAGAGACTTCCTTATATGCTTTAAGCTTTATATCTGTCGTCATCTATTTTCTTCCTCTTGTTCCTTTAAATATTATACTACATCAATTCTCATGAATAAGTTACCCTCCTTTGGATTCTTTAATATCTTATTCATATTGAATTTCACTTGTTTATCACCAATCCGAAGGATGAGGTTGTCTTTATGGATGTCTACCAAAGCTCTTTCAGTGTTCAGAAATGGTATGCCAAGGATTAGCGGACAATTTTGATCCTCTTCGAAGTTTAGCACTACGAAATCAATAGGAATGTAAACTTGTCCACTTTTATAGGTACATCCTCCACCACACCAAATGGTTTCTTTATCGATTGATCTACCAACTAAATAAGTATAAAGGTGGCTTCACATCACCTAGCCCTAATTTCCTTAAAATCGACAGAGGCATAAGATTAATATCTGTACCTAAGTTACATAAACATTTCAAAATCTCTAAATTACCTACACAGGGTATCATAAAACTCCCTAGATCTTTCAATCATGAGGACATGTGGTTAGCAAGTAAGGAGTTGCAACTTTCCATCATAGCTACCTTTTGATTGTCATCTTAAGTTCTCTTGCTTGATAATATTTCCTTGAGAAACTTTGTGTATGTGGGTATGCTTTTCAAATCTTCCATAAAGGGTGAGGTAATTTTCAATTTCTTAAGCTTTTCTATAAACTTTACAAATTGTGTATCCAATTTGTTATTCTGAAGTCTTTGTAGGAATGGTATTTTTGGTGGGTAAAGTAGAGGAGGAATATAAGGAAGGTCTTTGTTCTTTTTTTCATTTTCTTCTTCTCTTAGTCCTCTACAATGTGGGGTTTAACTTGTTTTTTTTTGTTGGTTCTTCTAGCTCTTTCCCACTCCTAAGTGTGATAACCTTAAATTGTTCTCTTGGATTTACTTCTATATTGCTCAGAAAGCTTTCCACACTTCTCGTATAGAATTTATTGGCAAGATGGCCCAGTTGAACCTTTAAATTATGAATGGAAGAGGCGTGGCTATTAGCTGCTTCTTCGAACTTCCCTTCTCGCCTCTTCTGGGCCTCATCCACACTTATGATCTTGTAAATGATCTTGTCTAATTTTGAATCCCATAAACTGGATTCATCTTGCTGAAATCATGGTGGACCTTGAATTTTCATTTGAGTCCTTGCATTGTTAGACTAAAAGAAATCTTAGTGGTTCTGCCACCCCTGATTGTATGTGTTGAAATAAGGATGATTACTTCCCCCACCAAATTTTGCTTCATTAAAGTTGAATTACTCCAAGTTGTTGTTTTCCACTAGCAAGAAATTAGCTGTGATTTGGCTCTCTTGTCTACATGGCTTGATTATGTGTTGAATTACTTTGAGTGGAGAGAAAGAGTGGATGTTAGGCTGTTTAATTACTTGGCGGTGTTGTAGATTTTAGCCTGCAATGTTGTCACTGAATCTACTGCAATCATTCCTTCTGGATCCAAGAAGGTTGACTCTTGTCTACTTAGTTTCGATTTCTGAAGACAACTATTGTTCATTAGCTCTTCAAATAAATCGTGTATCGCTTGTAATGGTGGTCATATAATTCCTTGATTGTTGGATCCCGTTACCGGAAACCCAACCTCTCCAAAACGGAGTCAGAAAACGAAGACCATTGGGCCCTAGTCCCGATCCCCAAGG
>JAOSBM010000001.1:12619562-12637972 GCA_027568955.1 Erythroxylum tenue
TGAATGGAAGGATAAGCAGCAGAGAATAACGAAAATGAGTAAGAAAGAGAAAGAGAGTTTGGTGGTTTGAGAGAAAAAAAGAGAGTTGAGCTAGGGTTTAATTCTTCTTAGGGGGCGTTTGGTTTGAGCACGGGGTTGGGTATGGGTATGGGTATGGGTATAATAGTATAAGGGAATGGGAATGGGTATGAAAAAAAAAAGATGTTTGATTTCTAACTTGGGTTTCTGTATTAATACCAATAATGTTGTTTGGTTTGTTGCATTAATGGGAATGAAAGATAATAACAGCAACAGCAATAATTAATTATTATTATTATTGTTATTATTATTATTACAAAATTTATAATAATAATAAGATAATTAATTTCGTATAATAAAATTAATAGTGATAATAATAAGATAATTAATTTCGTATAATAATAATAAAAAATAAATATTAATAATATTAATAATTAATAATAATAATAATAAGATAATTAATTTTTTATAATAATAATAATGATAATAATAATAATCATCATCATCATCATCATAATAATAATAATAATAATAAGTTTAAAATTTATAAAAATAAAAATAAAAATAAAAATAATTAATAATATTAAGTTTAAAAATTATAAATAATAATAATAATAATAATAATAATAATAATAATGATGATGATGATGATGATGATGATGATGATGATGATGATGATAATGATGATAATAATAATGATGATGATGATGATGATGATGATGATGAGTTTAATAATACAATTAAGAATAAAAATTGCTTATGTAGAGGAGGGGTATAAATAGTAACCCCAAAGCAAACACTATTTAGTAGATTCCCAAATTTAATGGAATAAATCTATTCTCTTGGAATTAAAAATCTCAAAGCAAACACTATTTTTTACTATTATTCCATTCCTTTATTCCCAAACCCTCAAACCAAATGCCCCCTTAGTCTTTAAGAAAGATTTTAAAGTTATTCAAGAAGAGAAAAAGGAAGAGGAAGAAAAGAGCTTCCATTTGAGCTAAAGATATCTTCATTTGGTGGAGAATCAAGGTAAGATCATTTGGATTTTTGAAAGGATTCTAGTTCATGGAGTTTAGAAAATGATTGGGTTCAAGCATTTTAGAATCAATTTTTGTGATTTTGCATTGTGGGATTTTTCAATAGGATTCCTATTGGATGAGAATTTGGATGCTATAAGATCATATGAGGTTAGAAAAGAGATGACGTGAAATTGAGTTATGATATAAAGTAACCAAGTATTCTTGAGGTGTAAGCTTATGAATAAGCTAGACACATGCAAAGGGTAAAGATTGAAAGGAGAATTTAGAAAGATCATGTACAAATGAAGTGTAAGTCTAAGTTCAATTCGACATATATGAATTATGAAATGGGAATGAGCATACTATGTGTTCTAGAACATATATCCGGGATTGTCATTGAGCATGCATTGTAGATAGTCCATTTTTACAAATGTGTATAAATAAATGTTTATACGTATGCAATTATTGATGAGTGTGCAATGTGTGTCTTACATAAATGGGTTGCGCAAGTCAAGTGTTCACATTTCAGGCGTTCCCAGAATTTGAAAGCAAATGCTAATCTGGAGCGTACTGTAAGGAGACCGAGATGGTCTCATTTCATTGTTTGTTATTTGAATTCTTGTATTATTTGACTATTGAATGATTTTGTAAATGTTATTGATTATGTTGATTTTCGGACAGGAGGTCCGATGATTGTGATGGTTGACTTGGATATTGAAGTGCGACTTGAATGTAATTGAATGAACTAAGCGTATTGAAGTGATTGCTAAGTGTTTTCTGAATGTATAATTGCATGCAAATGAAAGTGTGAATTCTCAACTATATGTTGAATGTCGGACTATGGTCCGATGGTAATCGAATATGATTGAATAAGAGCTTGCAAATATGAGTGATGCATTTCATTTCATGAATGCATGAAACATAATGGCAATTGTGACCAGAGTAGCCAACGATTAGAACTTAAAGCTCAAGGAGTGAAAATGAGCCTCGAGTTCAAAAGTGATTCAGATCCTTAGGTTCAACGTTTAATGAGCCATGTATCCCCCAAGTGGATAAGGGACAGTTATCAATGAGCCCTATATGGGACCGTTTAGGCATTCGGTCACAACAAAGTAACAAATAGAAAGTGAGTGTGCATTGCATATGCATAATATGAATGATAAGTGTATTGAATGTTAAAGAAAGTGAAATGTGAAATAACTGAAATAAAGTGAGATGTGTGAGTTATGTGTTATGTGACTAGGTGAGCCATCGATGATGGTCACTCATTGAGTTCGTAAAACTCACCCAAAATTTACAAATATTTTTCAGGACTCAGAAGAATACCCCGTTAGGCAAACGGGAGTATACCTACTGCATGTGAGTGAAAGAAGAGGTCGGGATCAGTTTGCGTCTGCATTAGTGTTTTTCTATTTTTGTATAAATTTGTATTCCGCCATTTCTTTAAAATAATTTATTCCGAAATTTTGTTCAAAATGTGTACAAAGGCTTTTATGGTGGAATGTAAAGACAAAGTGTTATGTATTTGTGAAAGAGCCCAATTGGCTATTGAAATTTCTATTGATTGTATTGTGTTGATTGAAAATGTTTATGAATGAAGGTGGGTCCGATCTGAATATGGATTTCTGCAAAATGTTATTGATTTCAAAAAAAAATTATACCGACTTTTGAATGATTGAGTGTTCTAGCACGCCACCCTCGCGGGGCACGGACTCGGATATCACCATCGATGTCAGGTTCGGGTCTTGCGGGAGTGGGGTATTATATTATAACCTTTAAAAGTCCTTTGATCCTTGATTTTGCTTGTGAACCTTAGTGGTGGAGAAATAAAATGATATTCAAAGTTGTGGAATGGCATGATCATGAATGGTATTGAGTGTACCTATGGATATATTTTAGTTAAACATATTTTCTAAGTCTTCCATTAGATTGCTAGGTTTTTAAAGGTATCGAATGCTGATTGATCATGAGTAAAAGCTTGGAATGTTGAGTTCTTGCTATGATTTTTTAAAGTCATTAATCTTGGCTTTGCAATCACAGATGTCAACATGTTTTCCTTCCTTAATAAAGCATTATAATACTCATGCTAATTTTTTTTTAAGAATAAGAAATGTATTAAGCCTTAAAAGGCAACATAACCGTACAGTCAAAATACAATGCTAGTTGTCACTATATTTTAGTGACATTCAGGGATTACACAAAAGGATTAAGAAAATAGGAAACTATGCATTTCAAACGAAATACATATATTCTTATAATGAAATATGTGTTTTGTATCCTGATTTAGAGTCTGATATATTACACAAGTTGTTTATAGAATTGATCCATGGGTAGAAATTTATCTTGTAAGATTCTGTAGTTTCTTTCGTCCCATAATGCTGTGATTGTTGAAGATAAAACGCCCAGAAACATTTGTAAGTAATGTTGTTTGAACAATTGGTATTTAAGTATCAGTATTTGATGTTGTCCAGACTTTCTGACCTCACACTTATCAGACACCTCCTAAGGAGTTCCATCCATATTCCCCTAATATAACTACATTTAAAGAATATATGTTTCATAATTTCCTCATCCTTTCGACATAGTGAACAACAATTTGTAAGCTACAAGTATCTAGCAATTTTATCATTATTTTCAGCTTGGCCTTCATTGCAATCCAAAGGGTGGTGGCAGTACGAGGGTTGCGATAACTGACCCAAATTGCTTTAGTCCAAGGTATTTTTGGAAGATCTTTGAAGACCAACTTCTTGCAGGTTGAGTTGGAGAACTTATTATCACTAGCATTCCTCCAAATGTATTTATCATCAACTATATTGTAGTGAGTCTGGAAGATTTCATTTATAAGAGACCTGGATAATGTCGAGTGTTGGAATACTTCCTTGTCAGCTAAGGCTGTTGCAACAAATGCATTTAGAGGAATTGATGTTATGAGGGTTGTAGCTTTATTGACATTGATCAGTTGCCCCACTAAATGCCAATTATTATACCAGAAGCTATCAAATTCCCCATTCCCAACTAATACTGCCATTTAGAAAATGAAGGACACATTCAAGACTGAATTTATAACATTAGTTGGAAATGGAGAATCTATTAGCTTTTGGTACTACTGTTCTCAATAAATAACTATGAACCACCAAAGAGATTGTTTGTCATGCATGAGTCTCCATATCTTTTAATAAGCAATATGTATTTAAGTTTGAATAGAACATATCCCCATAACTCTTTGTTTTCTTGGAGTGCAGACTTCACTCCATTTCAACTTGCTTTTGTGAGTTCTTCTATTTTGCTAGACCACAAGAAGTAATTGAATATGTTGTCCAATAGATATTGATAGAATTAAGTATATAAGCAATAATTTGAATTCTCCCTGCTATTGAAAGGTGATTTAAAGTCAAAGAAAAGATTCTGGATTGAATTTTTTCAAGAAGATCTGTAAAGTCCCTTGATTTCACTCATGTTGAATTAGGATATCATATATCTTAATTTTCTATGAGGCAAAGCTAGAATTAAGATCAAGTTTCCCAAACTCGAATTTGGTTGCCAATATAAACTAGTTATTTAAGTCCTACTAGTTTGTTATAGAACAAGTTAAAATAATGCAAATAGGAGGAAAAACTTAATTATAATATTTTATAAATTTAACTTTAAGCTTGTTATTAATAGAGACATAAAGTTATTCTTTATTGATTTGTACATAATCTTTATACGAGGTAATTTTATTTCTCAAAAAAAATATACAAGGTAATTGTAGTGATTACCCAGGGTCGTCTCCTACGGAGGTGAAATTAGTTCGCTTAAATTAATTTTTAACAAAAACAAAAGTAAATGCAATCCTAAACACTCTATCCCAATTTTTGAGTGAAAGACTTTAAAGGAAATCACAAATTTTAACTGAAAAGTAAATGAAATTAACTGGGAGCAAAGCGAATAGATTAATCAAAGTGGAAGACTCTTGAGAATTAACTTCACTAATTTAATCTCCTATGCATGATTAAGGGAAAATGATTGGAAAGTTTTCTTACTAAAATTAACAGTTGGGTTCTAAATCAACTCGAATAATGAACTAATCTAACTTTTGTATTCAACAAGTTATCATCCGAATAAATTATGGAAAGCCGACAGCCAATTATTAAGTTAATATATTTCTGGTTCTTAACTTAAGCGTTCATAGTTTCTTGTTCCGTATTATACTTCTTCTCTTAATCCTTCGTTTAATACCAAAATGATACAAGGTTTGGTCATGTCGTTACATTAATTCAGCTAAGAAAATATAGCAATAAATACGACAACAAAACCATAACTCAATCATGCATAGTTGACTAAAATAGCTACATTAATTCTCAAGCAAAAGAAATCAACCCATCAAGGATATCACAAGATTCATCATCATTAAACACTCCAATCCCATCTTCATCAGTATAAGTGAAATATTTAAGCAACAAACCAAGTAAATAACTATATAAACTATGAAAAGAAAACAGGTAACAGTCGGCTAAGCTAGAAAAGTAACAAGTTCAATGAAAACAAGAGACAATGCAGTAGATGAATAATAGAGCAAGCAAACAGGGACTGAGTGAGTGAGATATGGTGGTCTCCTACCCCTCTCAAGCTTCTCGCATTAGCTCTCGCCTTCTGCTTCAGCTTGTTCTCACCAGAGGGTCAAAGGCTTGCTCTGCTTCCAGCTCTCTGCTATATTTCTCTCTTCCTCACCGACTCTCTTTGTTTCTCTTCTCATCTTCCCTTCTTTCTCTCTATCTCTTCTCTTCTGAAGTGCCTCTGTCTGGTGCATAATGAAGAATGGAATGAAGAATAAAGTTTCTATGTAGAGAATGAAGAATAAAGAGTGGAATGATCTCGCCTTCACTCCTATCCTTTCTATTTATAGCCTCGTCTAGGTTTAGGTTTTCGTGCCCTCTGCTTACTTATGCCACGTAATAAAATGACACATTAAAATGAAAGTTGTTGGTGTGTCTACATGTAGGAAGTCACGGCCCATGTTAAGTCACGGTCGTGACTTAACTTGCATGCCCGTGTAAGTGTAAGTTAAGTTACATTCGTGACTTAACTTACACGCCTGTGGCATGGTCAATATATGCAACTGTATAATAGTCATTTTCATGCACAAAACTTCTTGTTTAAGTTTATTCCATATTCACAAGTTAATCCAATTAAGATTCATGCAACATCCACACTGATTGCACTCAATTCATATTAAATTTGAATTAAATCGCAACCAATTTCAACATATGAAAACAAGTAAAATCAAACAAAGTTCAACACAACAATTCACCCACACTTAAACTATCCTTGTCCTCAAGCAAAATAAAGTATACTGGACTATAAAAACAAACAATCGAAATAACAATTTTCCCAAATAATAGTCAAAGATATCAACAATCATTTCAATAAACACAACCTAAGAACTTGAAACTCATAATACTCCATAAACAAGCTATTCTTTGCGTATTTGGCCAAAATCAACAAGTATTTCAACTTAAAGAAGCATCAACAAGCATGATAGACACTCACTCCGCTCTCCATACTCTCAAGCATTCAAAGGTTGGATAATATATTCACTCATCGTTCATTTCATATAAGGCTTCTACCATAAACGTGCTTATCAATCCAATCTCCATCACTCATATCAAACACAAATATCAATCCGAAGGTCCTTATTTCGGTTGTAATGGTGCTGAGCTAAGGGTAAGAAAAAGGAATATCGCAGTTTAAAACCACAAAACAAATTGAGAATTTAAAGTAATATAAACAATGAAGTATAAAATACTCAATTCTTTCCTGTCAAGTTAACAAGATTAGCACTCCCCTTTTTATGTCTCTCATCTTTCCTTTCATTTTTTATCTTTTCTTCCTTCCTTTTCTTTTTTGTTTCTTTTTTGTTTCTTTTCTTTTCTTTATCTCTTTTCTTTTTTCTCTTTTTTTCCCTTTTTACTTTTTTCTCTTTTTTATTTGTTTAAAAAAGGAAATAAAAAGAAGAAAAATATAGAGGAGAGATAATTATTACAGCCATACTCATTCCTAATGCAATAGCCAACTATATCCTATGATTCTCCCACACTTATTCAAACAATGATTTGCTAAACCCAATCATACACATTCAAATGCTCACTTACCTTATGGTAGGTACAATGAAGAGGATAAATAATTAAGGTCAAGGTTTATATTTTGGGTTTAAAGAAAGAAAAGGTTTCATGTTAAGCTCAAAAGGGGAGTTTACTAAAGGTAACATCATGGTGGCTTTTTAAGAAAAAGGGGTAAATCCTAATTGCCTTCATCGTTTCAATGTTTACCTAAGATTATTTGATCTCAACTAGTATTTGCAAGCAAGTTCTAGAGTTTCTTAAACATGAAAGAACATTCTCAACAAAGAATACTTGAATTTGGTGTTTAGCATTTCAAAAAGCTCAAATTCTTACCAAAGAAAAGTCTCATTCATCTATCACAATAAGCTAATTTCCTTTTAATCGAAATCTAAGTCAATCAATCTAAGCATGTAAGTATACTCATTCACTCATATTATGTATTTCTAATCCCGATCGAGTTCATTTAATAATCATGCATCTCTAAATACTAAATGGGAAAACAAACACACAACACACAAATAATAAATATTTATTTTTTAACTAATACTCCCCCCCCCCCCCCCAACACACACACACTTAAACATCACACTATTCCTAATATGATACAAAAAGTAAAAGAGGAGTCTAAGACAAAAGACAAAAATTAACACAAACAAGAACAAGCATTTAAACTAACAAGCAATAAAGAAAGGATAGAAATACGATACGAATGTAAGGGTGATTACTGCATTGATCTGGTGTGGAACGTGGTGTGCTGCATCGAGGAATTAAGAACAGTTGCAAGGAAAATAGATAGAAGAGATGGGAGAGTAGGTCTGTACATACAAAGAAAACAAACTAAGTTAAGGTTCATTAATAAAATTAAAAGCAAAGAGATAATTGAAAAATAAACAGAAATTAAATGAGTTGCTTCTTTAATGTCTTGTAGCTAGACGCCTCAATGGTCATGCTCAAGGTGGGTCACTCAAAGTGATTGATTCCACTGTTTCCTCCTTTTCATTTGGATTTGTCTCCAAGAATTTTGCAAACACTTCCTCAGTTGCATCCATTAGTAATTGGTAGCATTCATCACTCTCTTTAACCAAGTTCAGCTTCTTTTCTTCTTCTTCCTACAAGGCGAAATCAAAATTGACAGCATTAACTTGATCAACAAAAGAATAGTCTTCACAAATAGTAGAAGTAGGAATAGGTTCAACATTAAAGATTGAAAATTCTACTATTTCTCCTAAGACTGTTATGGTCAATTTCCCATTCTTCACATCAATCAAAATGTTGCTAATGGCCATAAAAGGCCTCCCTAGGAGTATAGAGTGCTCCTTTTCTTTCTCCTTCACTTTCCCCAATATCTAGGACAACAAAGTTTGCGGGAACAATCAATCCTCCAACTTTCACTAACACGTCCTCCATTATTCCTTTTGGATAACGGATTGACCTATTAGCTAATTGCAAACACATGTTCGTAGGTCTTAACTATCCTAGATCTAGTTTCTCATAAATAAAGTGAGGCATAAGGTTTATGCTTGCTCCAAGATTAAGCATACCCTTAAACTCATCACCATTACCCACTGATACTTTCACGATAAAACATCTTGGGTCTTTTAATTTGGGGGCGAATGTGACTATAGAATTGCACTTGCTACTTCAGAAACTAGCACGTTTTCGTAGGCTCAAACTTTCATTTCATGGTACTTAGTTCCTTGAAGAGCTTGACATAAGCTAGAATGTTCCTAATCACATCTAACAAGCGTAGATTAACATTGACCTTAGAAAACATGCGATATAGATAGGAAAACTGCTCATCTTGTTTCAATTCCTTAAGGCGACTTGGATATGGAATTAATGGTCGATAAGGACCCATCGCCTTGTACAGTTTTTGTCCTTCATTTTCCTTGGTGTCATGCTTAAGTTGTTCACCCTTTTGAATGTGACTTAAAGAGTTTCTCCCATTACTTTTCTCATTTTGCTCATCTTCTTCTTTGGTGAGGCTTTCCTTCTTTTGATCATCAATGTCAGGCAGCTCAGAAGGAAACTCAGCATGATTTTTAATCACTTTACCACTTCTCATAATGGTGATCTCTTGGGCTTGCTCGGGTTGATTGGGTAACCTTTCCTTTTGATTGTTATGCATTTGAGCTACAAGTTGCCCCACTTGAATCTCAATCCTCTTGACAGATGCTTCTAAGGAGTCGAATCTCTTATTGTTCGTTTCTTGATTTTGAGTTGTGACCTGAATGAATACATTCAGATTTCTTCCAAAGAAGGCTTTCTTGGTACGTTGTCATTTGAGGATTTCCTTTGGAAAAATTTTCGCCTCTGAAAATTTTGATATTATGGTTAGGGTACATTGGTGGATTGTTGGTCTTCCAAGAGAAATTTGGGTGGTTTCTCCAACCAGGGCTATAAGTGGTCAAGTATGGATCATTTCACTCCCTTGGTTAAAAATCGTTAATTGAGTTAACTTGTTCTTCCCCATCTGCCAAAGGTTCATAAGAATATGAACAAACATTAGACATGAAAAAAAGTTCCACAGATACCACACACCTCTTGATTTGGAACATTTTGGCTTAGCCTTGTAGTTAGCAACTTCACATACCTCGTCAACTTAGTTAACTACATAGCCAATTCTTGATTCAAGCTCACTTCATGAACTCCAACTCTTCTTCCTCTCACACTTTATTATTGAGAATTAGCCCCCAACATTTTGAAGATTTCATAAGTTTCTTCGATTGTCCTCTCTCCTATAGCTCCTCTTATAGCATTTTCCACTGTATATTGGCATTACTGCATCAACCCATCATAAAAGAATTGGTTTAGTAGGTGAAGTAGAAAATGATGATATGGACATTGTATTAGCAAGAGTTTAAAGCATTCCCATACCTCGTGGAATGGATCTCCCTCTATATGAGTGAAGGTAGCTATTTTGGTGCGCAACTCAGATGTCTTTTGATGGGAATAGAACTTTCCAATGAATTTGTTGTACACCTTGTTGGGACCCGATTTCGGAACCGGACCCCAACCGGAAAAACGGAATCAAAAAAAATGGACAGCAAAATAATAACAAAGCAAACGCAATCAAACGCGCGTGGAAACAAACGAGTAAGCGAAACAATAACGGATTTGACTCAAATCTGAAGAGAAAACGAAGGCCAAAAGCAAAACGAATAACAAAAGAACAGACGAGGAATCGAATGAACGAAAACGATTCAAACTCGATGCGGAAACATAAGGCAAAAGAATCAAAAGCAAATCGAATTCAAAATCGAACTGAAACAAATTCCGGAATCGAAGGAACCAAAACGATTCAAACTCGCTGAAGGTCAAAATTCGACATCCGGCATCGCAAAAATTTTAGAAAAATGTCGCGTTGAAAACCTTAAGAATAAACCAATCCGACTCGGGGTAAATTTTTCCGGATCGGTATTCTTTTTCATTCTATGTATTAAAAATCATTCTCATACAAAGCACTTCAATTTCTCAATTCGAAAATTCATCCTCAACCAATATCTCAATTTATTTGATTCTTTAAAATCAAAATCACAACCATTAATTTACTCCAAATCTTATTAATCCTTTCTTTTGTCAATAGACGCTTAATACACATATCCATAAATATACATGTCAGCCACACACAATTTAACAAAAATTGGGCAGCATCTCCCCTAATATTTTACTAGCTAAAATTTTCAATCTTCATCCAATTTAAACCATAAACAAAAGCACTTCAATAAACCCAATCCATCCATACTACTCATCGGACCTCCTGTCCGGAATCCCAGCATAATCAAACGCAACCAATCATCATCATAATCTAGCCACATTCATACCTCAATGCAATACACAAATTCATAACTTAATATTTATATTCCAGAAATAGTACATTACGAATAAAACATCAATCCCAAAAATTTGAATCCCAAAAAATATAAAGATACCACTTCAAAATTACACATGATCTAAATGTCCTAAAATCTCAACATATAAACAAAGGAGCGGAGGTCTTGACTCGCTTTCATCCGATCTCTTTCATAATAACCTGGAGATGGGGATGAAAGGGGGTGAGCTTTACAACTCGTGGATAACATATTTATAAATCGAAAAATAAGCAAAAACAATCATTTTTTACAAACTTTTGCCAAAATGCTTATTTCTCAACTTTTTACTCTTCAAAACATTCATAAACAATTTTCAAAAATTTCTCGGTTGAAAACCTCAATTGCTCTTTTCTCAAAAATCCTCAAAAATTCAAGAAAAGTTCGGGGTCCAACACACCTCCTCCCATGTAGTCAAATACTCGAAAGGAAGGGTCTTCAACCATACCTTAGCCCAATCCTTCAATGTGTATAGGAAGAATCTCATTTTGAGTTGATCTTTGTTTAATCCATCCAATAGAAAGGTTTGGAGAGTGATATAGAATTCCCGAATGAAGTTTAAAGGGTCTTCATTGGGTACCCCATAGAACGATGGCAACATGTTATAATGAATGCTCTTCAATTCATAATTCCTAGCTACCTCTCCTAAACGTATGCACGAAGTGGCAAAACCAATCACCGATCTAGCATACTCCTCATCGCTAGCTGCCTTTCACCCATCTTGTGGTTATTCACTTGATCTTCACACTTGGGTTCCTCGTGATCCTCTTCAAAGTCCCCTTGAGGTCTTCATCTTCGATGTATGCTATCAATAAAAGGGATGGGTTCACTATCTAAAGATCTGCTTCCTAGCATAAACTAAATGAACTCATTACCTAAAGTTCTCCTACCTAGCACAAACTAACTACAAAAAGCACTAAATTAATAACGAAAATTACAAAACACATTAAAAAAATAACACAATAAAACATGCATGCATGAACAAACACAAACAATCAAAATCACTTAAGAAAATAAAAATAATCAAAATTAATTCAAGTTCAAAACAATCAACACCTCCTCGACAACAGCGCCAAAAAACTTATTGTGCCTAAATAAGTTTTAAAAATACCTAGGTTATCCTACTCGTAAGTATACGAGGTAGTTATAGTGATTACCCAGGGTCGTCTCCCACGGAGGTAAAATTGGTTCACTTAAATTAATTTAAAAAAAACGAAAATAAATGCAATCCTAAACACTCTATCCTAATTTGTTAAGTAAAAGACTCTAAAGGAAATGATAAAATTTAACTGAAAAGTAAACGGAATTAACTAAGAGCAAAGTGAATAGATTAATCGAAGTGGAAGACTCTTGAGAATTAACTTCACTAATTTAATCTCCTATGTATGATTAAGGAAAAATAATTGGAAAGTTGTCTTATTAAAATTAACAGTTGGGTTCTAAACTAATCTAGCTTTCATATTCAACAAGTTATCATCTGAATTAATTATGGAAAACTGACTACTAATTATCACTTAAGTTAATATATTTCTGGTTCTTAACCTAAGCATCCATAGTTTCTCATTCCGTATTATACTTCTTCTCTCAATCCTTCGTTTAATACTAAAATGATGGAAGGTTTGGTCATGCCATTACATTAACTCAGCTAAGAAACCATAGCAATAAATAAGATAACAAAACCATAACTCAATCATGCATAGTCGACTAAAATAGCTACATTAATTCTCAAGAAAAAGAAATAAGCCCATTACGGATATCACAAGATTCATCATCATTAAACACTCCAATCCCATCTTCATCAGTATAAGCAAAATATTTAAGCAACAAACCAAGTAAATAACTAGATAAACTATGAAAAGAAAACAAGTAACAGTCAACTAAGCTAGAAAAGTAACAAGTTCAGTGAACAATAAGAGACAATGCAACAAATGAATAACAGAGCAAGCAAACAGGGATTGAGTGAGTGAGATGTGGTGGTCTCCTGCTCCCCTCAAGCTTCCCGCATTAGCTCTCACCTTCTGCTTTAGCTTGTTCTCACTAGATGGTCGAAGGCTTGCTCTGCTTCCAGCTCTCTGCTATGTTTCTCTCTTCCTCTCCGGCTCTCTTTATTTCTCTTCTCATCTTCCCTTCTTTCTCTCTATCTCTTCTCTTCAGAAATGTCTGTGTTTGGTGTAGAATGAAGAATAGAGTGTCTGTGCAGAGAATGAAGAATGAAGAGTAGAATGGAACGAATGATCTCACCACCACCCCTATCCTTTTTATTTGTAGCCTCGTCTAGGTTTAGGTTTTCGTGCCCTCCACCTGCTTATACCACGTAATAAAATGACATATTAAATTAACGTTGTTGGTGTGTCTTCATGTAGGAAGTCACTTTTATGACTTAACTTGTCACAACCATGACTAACCATGTTAAGTCACATTCGTGACTTAACTTGCATGCCCATGCAAGTATGAGTTAAGTCACGATCGTGACTTAACTTGCACGCTTGTGACATGGTCAATATATGCAACTATGTAATAGTCATTTTTGTGAAAATTTTTTCTTGTTTAAGTTCATGCCAAATTCACAAATTAATCCAATTAAGATTCATGTGACATCCACACCGATTTCACTCAATTCATATCAAAGTTAAATTAAACAGCAACCAATTTCAACATATAAAAACAAGTAAAATCAAACAAAATTCAACACAACAATGGTGCCATTAATTATATGTAATGAGAAAAATATTGCTCCTTACTCTCTTTATGATACTTGTCAAATTTCTGTGTCTATATTAAAGGGATTCAAACATAAAAATTGAATTTCTCTCTCCTTCCTTTATATTTCTCATATCCTATTTGTCTCTCTGCATTATATTTTATGTTTTCCAAATTTCATTCTCTATTTTTATGTTAAAAATAATCATTACTTAATGATGTTTGGGTACCTCAAGAATCTTGCAACTTAGAAATTTGAAAAATATGATGACAATACTGATTCAAAGGTTCACCTATGAATTTTTTAGAGTTATAAAGACTTGTTAATTTATTGCTTTCCTAAGAGACTTATTGTATTAATACAACTCTAATTTTTAAAGTTAAACCAATAAATTATAAAAAGATGAGAAGATATGACAAACGATTTCTTGACTAAAACAAGGTTTAACCAATATACAATGGTGACTTATAAGGACCTCTAATTTATAAAACAAAAGCCTACTAAAAGTCTAAGAAGTTAGCGTATAAAGGCAATAGAAGCCTATTTGTCTTTCTCATTAAAAGAAAGTTTACGATTATTTTTAAAGAATTTTTAAGATACCAGTTCTAAAATTGCTTCTTCAATGACTTGGTCAATCAATATGAAGTGTTGGATAGTGTTTTAGAAAAAGGGAAGATAGAAATATATATCCAATAGCCTACGAAAAAACCATTTTAGAAAAATAAAGAAGAAGAAATTAATCATATATATCTCACTTTTACCCAACCTATATCAACCTAACAATAACACCAAAAGTCTAACCATCAAAATAAAATCACTTTAAAAAAAGGACTTTGGTTAATCATTTGCCTCCTCTATTTTCTCATATCCTTATCCTTATGTGCCTCCACCTCTAATGTCTTATGGTATTTAGGTGACTTATATATCAACTTACTAAATTTGTGAACTCCTCCATAAATTTATCCTCAACAACCACCTCTTTCATAAAACTACACTGTGTAACCATATTCAAGTTATGCTCCACCCGTATAATAGACTTGGGGGAAATAGAGGAAATTAGAATAACAACAATAGTAATAAGGGAAATGAAATTATTGAGGATAGATAAATAAGAGAGAGTCATTACAACTAATGTGGGTGATGTTATCATATCTTTGTAATCTTCCATTGGGTCAGAAAAAGCAATCTTATATTTGTTAGCTCAAGGTTTATATTTAATGATTTTAATGATGACTATATAATATTTCAAAATTCAAATTGGATTTATTTCCATGTATAGATAACGGTATTTTTTAAAGGAAATAAATCATAGGAAAATTACTTCCTTTCTTGCAGGAACCTTCTTAGTAAACTTTCCTTATTAACATCCGGGAGGATCTTACCGTTTCAAACAATTAGCTCCAGAAATTTTTTTTCTCGCAGAGATGATATTAAAATCTAAAGTCAACTCAGAATTAAGATGAAGCAACGGCTAGTTGAAGAAATTGACTATTTAAATAAGAGCAACAACATTTATGAAGTAACGAACATACACAGACTTTCGAAACATTTGAGCAACACCTATCTTCTTGGAGTCATATCATTCTTATTGTGCCTTAAAAAGTGAAATCACTCTATCAAGAGAGAAATTGTTATTTGAGAATTTACTTTTGATTTTACATTTTATTTTTCTGTGAGCTTTTAGAAGCTTGTTACACACTTCGAGTATGGAAGGTTAAAGAACCTTGAAAAATATGTACTTGTGAGCTTGGAGAGACTCATCAAATTTAATACTCGAATTCTTATAATGAAATACTCAAGTTGGATACTTAGGGACTGGACGTAGGCATGGGTCGTAAGTCAAACCAGTATAAATTGACCGTGTCCTTCTCTCTCTCTTTGACTTTTAAATTTCCTCATTATATTATGTGTGTGTTCTTTTTGGCTAGAGACTCCTTCACTTTTATAAGAGGCTCCTTCTATTTTCAACTAGAAAGAGGTTCCTTTTAGTTTTAATAGGCGCCTTCTATTTTTTAATTGTTTTAACATGATTTATCATTCAGTAGGCTTCTTTCATTTAAGCAGGATCCTATCCAAAAAAAGGCTCATATCACTTAACAGACTCCTGTCGTTTAAAAGACTTTATCGTCTGACAGACTCCTGCTATTTTTATTCGTTAAGTGGGATATGTTTATTACACGAATTGAAAGAACTTGCTAAAATATTTTGCACACAATTCACCCCTCCTCTCTTATGTGTGTTTGCTTTATAAATATTCAACTAAACAGTTTGAACTATCATGCCCTCATTGATATAAAATAGAGTTGACATATACGTATCATAATAAGATGACCGAATATTCAATTAAAGACTAAGCCTTTTTGTAGGATAAAATAAAATCATTCATAAAGCAAAAATGGTTAAAGATGTAGGAGAGTGAACTAAACATCAATGATGATCCTTGCAGACATAACCAATATAGATATAGTAAGCATAAAGTTACTAAAGGAGAGGTTTGGAAGCAATTAAATTTGATTATCATTTCCAGCCATTTATCTAGTATAGTTTGCTTTCCTTATCATATTTTTTTTAGCTTATTTTTAGGGCCATGTAGTATGTGTCTATTAATGGAACTTTTATACTTATGAACAATTTAGTCGAATTTGGGCTGCATTAATTGTAAAATGATTTTGCCTATATGTTGTCAAGGATAGTTAATTGATGAATGTTTTAATATTCAATACTTATTCTTTTCATTCCTAAACATAGACATATGTCTAGTTCAAGTTTGAACTTTAATGATAGTTTTGAATTTCTAGATACCACTATAGTATCTTCAATAATTCCTAAATACTTTTATAAGATTCTTAATTTTATTTTCAAGTCTTTTATTTCAATGAAATTCTTGGATATTCTTGTAGAATCTTCAGTTTCATATAAAATCCTAGACTTTTTTTTGCCGAAATTAAAACCATTTTATTAATAGCGAGAAATGAGATCGACATCCTATTGCTCGGTTCGCTATGGCGCTGCGAAGGAAAGAATCCGGCAAGAAAACCTCCACAGATTCAGGCCAAGTACAAATATTCAAAATATGAAGGAAAAAATCATCTAATTCGGATGTAGAGAGTAGCACTTCGTTCCAAGACCAAAGTTCCACGAACAACCAACGGCAAATCATCCTCCTGGCGAAATTGAGTCGAAACCCCAGATGATCCAATCCTGGACAAATAATCGGCGACAGTATTTACCTCGCAGTAAACATGTAAAATCGAAGAAGAAGAAGAAACATGTAAAATCCTAGACATTTCTATTTGTTAATTCTTAAATACATCTCTAAGACATTTAATAGTAGTTTTGAATTCCTTTATAATTTCTAATCTAGATAAATAGGCAGGCTCCTTAATTTTAGTTGATTAAGTTGATTAATTCTTAAATATCTAAGAATTAATAGTTGATTAATTCTTAGATATTCAATTTTAATGTTAGTTTTTAAATATTTATCAAAGCTTTTTTATTTTCAGTCTTGTATTTCAGATCGCTCAATAGACCTTTTAATTTCATTCTTATGTCTTTGATGTCTCTACACTTTTTAATGAATCTTGTGTTGTAGATAGTTATCTAGGACTTTCAATTTTAGTTTTATTTTCTAGATGCTACTCTAGGTCCTTTTAATTTTATTCTTTTTTTTTACGAATTTTAACTTTATTATTGTATCTTAGAGTTTAATTTTTCTTATTAATTTTAAATATTAATCTAAATCCTATATAACTCTTTTTATATTTATTTCAATTTTTCTTTTTAATTATTAGTGACTAATCTTAGATATCTCTCTATAATTTTATTCATTTTAATTCCAAATTATAAATATCTTTCTTGACTTTTGAATTTCAATTTTATCTTTTTAAATTGTTAGTGAAATTAACAAAAATATATGAATATTGATGTATTTTAGTCGATTCTTAATAAATAAATATAAATGGATATAATAAAAACTACAAATTGAGAATTCTTCTAAACTAAAATAAAATCAATTATTAATACAAGGAATCCTATATTAATTAAATTTATTAAGTCTAAATTGACCAATAAAAAGGGAAAAGATCGGGTGTTTGTTTGAAGAGTTGCATCATGTTCCTGAACGCGGCTATTCTGCGTAATACTAATAAGAGCATGGAGAACGTTGTATTCAGAATTCGTTGTGGAGGTAGTCCATTCCCAAGGAGGGTGAAGATAAGGATGCATAAGGTCCCAGAGGTTCCTGCGGCGTTCCACGATGGTTTAAACTCCCACCTTTCAGCCACAAGGTAAAATTCTCGGTTTCAAGAAACCTGTATAACCTGATAATACAATTGAGATTCTGTCTTATAACAACTTCCTATCTATTCACCAATGGTAGTGTATCAAGTATCAATCAAAGTATTGATCCACTTTGTTTAGAATTTGGTTCAGTCGGATTCTGTCCGGGTTGGACGTTGTTGCTTGAATCCATGATCTTAACGATTTCGGTATGATGAATACCTGCAAAACAAGCAAGGCACGCCGGGGGTTGGTTCCCGGAAGGCCTCTCCGACGCTCAAGATAGTTTTCTGGTGAGGAAAAGAGCAGCAAAAGCTGAGAAAAACAGGGTTCTTGTCTCGTAACTTCATTAGGATGAAACGATACCTTATATACGGGATGATAGCTAGGTTTAGGGTTGCACGTAGGTCTTCATGCATGC
>JAOSBM010000001.1:12649231-12661826 GCA_027568955.1 Erythroxylum tenue
TAAGGAAGAAAACCACAGAAACTTAAAAGACGTAAAATTTGTTATATACGTATGTGACGGAAATTTATCTACCCGAAGAAGCTGAATTTGGGACTTTTCTGAAAAGCTCCAAATTTTAGCTTCTTAAAAAGCTATATTTTAGCTTTTAAAAAAGCTATTTTTACTTCAAAAGTGCTTTTGAATTTTTCAACCAAATACTCAATTTTTCCTTAAAACAACTTTTGCAATGAAAAAAAGTGCTTTTAAGGGTTCCAAAAACTGAACCAAACAGGAGCTTAGTTGTATTTTGGATGTTCTATCCTTTGATAATCAATGAAATTAACCATATTTTACTCAAAAAAAAAATTTCTTATCAGTTAAATCCACCTTCGACGGCCATACAGTCAAGCCAAGCCCAATAGGTGCCAGGCTCAAACATACAACTGTAATCCTACTCAAAGCCCTAAAAACCTTTGGTAACTACTGTTTAACTTGGGTATATACGACCTGTCGTAACCGATTGTTATGTACTATAGCAGAAACGATAAACGAACGACTTTTAACCGGGAGCAACTCAATCGCCGTCACGCCGGCGAATATGAACCCCGATGAGCAGGGAAGGGAAAGGAAACAAGAAGAAGAAAAAGATTTGGACTTTGAGATTGAAAGCGGAAAACAGAATCACGATCAACAACAACAAAGACAACATGTCGGTGACGAGACTGTCTTGCAATTTCTGGATTCAGTCGACAGCTATTTAACCCTTCTCGATTCGTTATCTTCTACGCTCCGTCAGGTACTTTTATCGTCTACGGTTCAAATTCCCTTGTGCGTTTCGGAGGAAAGTTGATGAGAGCCTGTTTTCAGGGATGGTTGGAGTTGGCAAGTGCTCGACATTCAATGGGCAATTCGCGTGTCAATTCTGTGCTGTTGGACCTCACATCTCACTCTGCTTCTACATCATTTTGTGTCTCTCAAGATCAAGGTAACCCCTTTTTCTATCTCTTTTTGTCGCTCTCTCAGTATTTCGGTAACTCATCTCTTGTTGACTAGGCTCCGCTGAGAAACAACCTCACTTTGAGTTGCGCAAATGGTCCTCATCACAAAGTCCCGAAGATGGTAACTTGCGTGAAGAATCTGACAACCTACGGCTACGTCGTCAGGGCAGTTCTCCTCCATATGGTAGTAAATTATTTTCTTTTGGTATTGACTCAAATCTATTGTAGTTGGTCATTTGGAAAATTGGTACCGTACCCATTTATTAAAATGGTTCCTTTGAGTTTATGCGTGAATGTACTTCTAAAGGATTGGATCATCGGGACTGAAATATACCAAAGTCGAAATCTTTTCATTATTTTTCGCTCCTAATTTTTGTCATTTTTGCTTATTGGCTAATGCCCTTTCTCTGACGTTGTGTGCAGAAGAGAAAGCCTCTAGAGATGGATCTCCCCTAAAGGCTGATGACCAAGTGAGTGTCCTGCAACTCTTACGCTTCTCTTGGAATTTATCATATATGATAGGAAAAATTTGGAATTAGCACTTATTACGACAAGATTTTGAGATATGGGGTTACAACTTGGCTACCTCTTTAGGAGATTGAACTTATGGACTTGATTTCTTACACTTCTAGGTTCAGAAGGAGCGATCCAAGTCCCTTTCTGTGTTTGGAACTTTGGTTTCCCCAAAGCTTCGATCGGCCCAATTATCATTTGAGACAGGTACAGAAGTGAACTCAAAATAAACACTCAAGATGCTTCATGCTTGAGGATGCTACATATTCTAATCTAAAGATAATAATGCTATGCAGCACTGGAGATGCTTGTAGAAATAGCCAACAAGCGATCAACAATGCTATGTACTTTTGATCAACTTCGCAATTAATGGTGAGTTACTGAGGATGTATGGAATTTGTTCCCTCAGGTATCTGCAAATGTCTTCTTTTTGTTTCAAGCTTACACTTCTGTACACCATATTAGGACATGTATGAGCATTTAAAGTTAAGCAAGAGTTTTGTGCACGGTTAACATGTCTGTCAACTTCTCTTTACTGTTTTGTTACCAATGCAACAACTTCTCCTCACCTTTTTGGGTGTTGCGATTAGCAGTATAGTTTCTTTTCTTGCTTGAAAGTTGCACATAACAAATGCTTCTAAAGTTCTGATTTCTTTTTATTCTGTTTCTACTTTTTGTATAGTTTCTTTTCTTGCATGAAAGTTGCACATAACAAATGCTTCTAAAGTTCTGATTTCTTTTTATTCTGTTTCTACTTTTTCGGTCATCAGGATGAGTAACATATCTGCCACTTGGTTTTTTCTTGCTGTTGGTTGTGAATATTTTGGGAAAGGCTTATAAATCAGGCTTTTACAGTGAAAAATGGGGCCAGTGGTTGCAACTTGATTGGGGAAGGATTCTTTATTGGACTTTTCTCTTCCTCTATGGATGTAGGACAGGTTCTTGCCCCAGAGATTTTTCCCTCCATCATTGCTTGGTTCTTCTTGATGTTGTTGCATTCAGCGCACTTTACATTTGTTTTTACAGCAAGGCCTGCTCCTTTGTATGACAGTTTTGGTTGGGGAGAAGAAAGAGGAGGAGAATTTCATAAATTTCAACGTAGACCCAATGAAAGACGGTGCTTCTTTTTTCAATTTTTACAACTGATTCTAATATACAGGCACGGAATGAGATTGATAGAAAGAAAGTTAAGAACCCACTCTTTTAGCTCTGTTGTTTAGCATATATTTTGCATTCTCAGTGTGCGTTCGGCCTTGACGAAAATGGGGATAATGAAAGGTTGAGCTTCATATTGATAGGGCCGTGGTTGTTCCTTAAATAGAGGTTTACTTGAATGATGTCTTTGATACCGCGGTGATTGGTGGGATATTCTTTTGAATTTTGGAATATAGAGTACTAGAGGGAAGATCTTGTTGATTTCTGTTAGAATGTTTTGGTATTGATGCAAGGAAATACCAATGCAACTTTTCTTTAGGAATTCAGGGGCTTCTTTACTTCTACATTACAGAGTCTCTGCAATAGTGACAAGCGATTTGTAGGATGATAAACGTAAATATGCCTACGTATATGGTTTTTTCTTTAGTTGTGCACGGTCAATATAAGGTAAATGGTTAGTTGAGTTCAGAGTTTAGAAAATTGGTTTTAGAAAGGGATGATTATAGTGACTTGATTAGGACAGCCATGGCCACCAGGACTAAAAAAACACTTGACATCTAAAGGGGTTACATGACTACTTTTTTGCATGATTATTGAGTATAAAATAAGTTACTACATTTCAAATATATGGTTCAAAAACTATGTTTGCAAGGACGAAGGATCACGTGGCACTTTTAAATATCAATCAAATGTCTAATTTTTTGAAGTTTGGATACTTAATTGAAAAAATGTAAAGGTTAGATATTAAAGTAAAAAAATATAAAAGCTTTTACACTTATAATTCACTATTCTTAATAAATAAGGTAAAAGACATAAGACTCCCTAGTGATTTAAATAATTAAAAATTATTAAATCTTTAAAATTCTTATAAAAACTCTTTATATTATTTAGTTTATCAAAAATTCCTTCACTTAGACTTTAATTAAAAAATAACCACAAAACACGCATGACATAAACATCACATATCGATTGTTCAGATGTTAATATGATGACTTAATTCAACTCTTAAATTTGGCCTGAACTAATTAAATCAGATCTAAATCGATAATTTAAGATAATTATAATAAATTAAAATCAAATTGAATTAATTGATTTAGTTTAACAAGGTTTGTCCAAGTTATTGTCTAGACTGACTCAATGCAATGGCTTGTTTCAATACCATTATCGATGTCGGGAGATGCAGTTGTCTCATTTATTATATGCGGATGATGTGATTCTACTCTGGAAGGCGGACCCTCAAGTGATTTCCAGGATGCTCAATTTGTTGGAAACTTTCTCTCGATGGTCATGTATGAGAATGAATGCCCAGAAGAATGGCATTTATGTTTCTTCCAACGTTCCCAATCAGGAGGAAATTGGTCGGTTGGCGGGGTTGCCTCTCCAACATCATCCTTTCCGATATCTGGGTGTGTCGATTGCTACGGGTAAACCTAAGTTTTCGTACTTTCTTCCTTTGTTAGAAAAGTTGAGGAGACATATTAATGCATGACAACACCATTTTCTTTCTTTTGCGGCGAGAGTTACCTTAATTGTTGCGGTGTTGAATAGTATACATATTCATTGGGCGGCCCATGTGGTTATCCCGAAAAGGGTAATAAAAGAAATGGAGCGTATTTTGAAAGCCTTCCTTTGGACTAGTAAGCATGACAATTGCAAAGGGGCCAAAGTCAAGTGGAGTGAAATTGTGATGTCTAAGAAGCAAGGGGATTTAGGAATTCTATCTATATCTCAAATGCAGCGAGTGCTGATGATGAAGCGTATTTGGCGGCTATTTGCAGATAGGGAAGTCATGTGGGTTAAATGGGTTCAGACTTATCGCCTCAGCGGTCGTAGTTTTTGGCATATCCCTTTGAGAGTTGATTACTCGTGGATATTTAAAAGTATGCTGAATTTTCGTGAGTTGATTTACCCTTTCATTCAGTGGCATATTGGGCACGGAGATGGGGTTAGTTTCTAGTTTGACAATTGGCATGCTCTTAGTCCTCTTTGGTTGCGACCTGACTTGTTTGGCCTTAGAGCTCGCCTTCCAACAGAGGCATCAGTGGCATGGGTTGTCCGTTGGAGAGCCCAAAGGCCAAACTGTCGATTAGGCCATACCATTGATCGATACATTCATGGTATTATGATCGGGCCTGAGCAGGATAAACAGGTGTGGTCTATTAACGGTGGTGTTTTTTCAAATAAATCAGCCCATGTTGTAGGTATAGGGAGGCAGGCGAAGGTCAGTTGGGCAGATGTGGTTTGGCACCAGGTGGTTAATTCGCGAGCAGCGTTTGTAGTATGGTTGGCGATTAAAAATAGGTTGCGTACAAAGGACAGATGGTTTGGAGACTTTGACCCTATTTGTGTGCTGTGTAACCAAATTGCGGAGTGTTGGGACCATCTGTTTTTTGAATGTGAATATTCCAAAACGATTTGGAGTCGCATTGTGCATTTGATTGATTTGTTTCCACCCTCTTATAGTTGGAGTGACGTTTTAGCTCTCTTAATTGGGGAAGCTTGAGCAGGGCGATCTGAGGGTCTCATTATTTGGACATCCTTTCAGCTGACAATATACTATATCTGGCGAGAGCGGAATCGACGAATCTATAAGCATCTAGAAAGGCCGAAATATGAATTAGCTGATTCTATAGTCAATGTTATTCGAAAAGTTCTAATTGCCTCTGGTGAACAGAATGGTTTGAGTTTGGCAATGCGTAGGCGATGGCACCTGTAGGTAGGGGCTGCTTTGGGTGGTTTTGACAGAGGTCTTTTGATTAAGCCTCTCTTTTGTGATTGTATCTTGTCTCCCTTCCTTTTTAGGCTTGTACATCGTAGATTTATAGCTTTTTGAGTAATATAATTTCTTTAAATTTTCCACACAAAAAAAAAGGGTTAGGTCATCATGTCGATGGTAATAGTTTATTAGTCCACACGTAATACTCATGTTACTTATATCTCATCATTATCTTTTAATGAAAGTTTTTTAATTAAAAATCACAATATCTTTTTTGAGAATTTTAAATACTAGAGTTTTTAAAAGTTATTAAAATATAAGGAAGCCCTATATCCTTTACTCGTAATAAAAGTGATATGAAAAATGTAATAATAATTTAAACTTGGCACTCTATTATGTAATAAATATAAGAAAAAAGTTTCCTATAAATGCAAATGGTATTTATATATTAAAAAAAAGTAAGGATACGAATCAATGAAGAATTTATAATTATTAAATGCAATGTATAATTTTGAAGAAGCATGTAAATATTTAAAAGTATTATATTATAAATTAAAAAAAAGACCTACTTTAAAAGGTTCAAAGTTTGTAGAATTAATACAAAAAATAATTATACCAATCATTAAAATACGTGAGGATAGTATATAGTGTAAATTTTGGTTATTATAATTCAATGCTATTTTAAAAATTTTATGTATTACTTTAATTGTTATAACAGTAATATTTTACAAGTTTAAAATTAAATTCATTTTTAACCATACACATATATCATAATTATAATTATATTACCTTAAGTAAATATATTTAATAAATAAGATAACTTTGTTATATACATGTATAATATTTTTATGCCATACATTAATTGTATAATACTAATTTTATCATGTATTATTTAAAATGATTAAAAGATTGAAACAAACTTATATTGTTACATCTTGATCATATGAATATATTTATTTAACATAATTTTCATTCTATTTTAGCTTTTTTAAAATTTGTTTTGAATAGATATAAAGTAAGGAAATATAATACATTATATCGTGTACATTTATTTAGCATAATTTATATAGTATTTTTAATTTTTTAGAATTTATTTTGAATAAATATAAATTAAAAAATATAATACATTATATTATAAATCTTCTTTCAATAATATGTTTATATTTTATAAAATGAAAAGGAGTTCTTTATTATTGTATAAATTAAATATCTATTTAAAACTTCAATATTACAAATGCATTATATATCTTTTTATCATAAATATATTATGAAAATATAAATGTGCCTTAATTTTATAAATATATTTATTTTGAATAATTAATATTTTCTTTTTTATAAATATTAATTTCATATAAAAATAAAATAGAACCAATTTCGTTAAGATGTCATGTGTCAAATTTCGTTGAAAATAACTATGCTTTATATAAGTAGATTATGTAATAAATTGCCAAATAGCCGCGTCCTTACACAAACGTTTCAGTTACGTACTTACGTTGCGTATGGTTGCTGTCTTCGATGGCTGGAGACGGAACGGAACAAAAGTTTGAAGACGGAACGGAAAAAAAATTGAAACAGTGAGGTGTTTGATTGTGGTGGACAGAACATAAATAACTGTCTTCGTATCGAGGACAGAATGTATTTGGTTGCAGTGGACAGAACGGACAAAACATAAACGCTGCTTATGTTGCTTATGTTATAACTAATAATAACATGAATGCTGCTTATGTTGCGGAGACAGGGACAAGCGTCTCTGTCCTCCATTTTTGGGAGGAACAAAAAAGCTTGTCCTTGTCATTCGGAGACGGTGGACAGAAACTTGGAGACAGCAACCAAACGTCACATGAAGACAGAATTTTTATGCCTCGTCTTCTATCCCCACTAACGGGGATAAGAACCAAACACAGGGTTAAAGAACAATATCTCCAAAGAATTCCATTAATAAATTGGTATCATTCCATCTTTTGACATTATGCTTTTAAATCAATAGGAATGACAATTAACGGCACATGTGATTAAATTATGGTGTTTTTAATGGGTGAATTTGTGGGTTAAATTAGATAAGTCTTAGACTTAATTTTTGTCAGCAAAACGATATATGTTAGTCCAGATTTAATTAAAAAAATTAAAAATTATTTTTTAAAAAAAGTGAAATTGCCACGGTCCAACCCGTCGCGGTCCTAAAATCAACGTATCCCTTGTCACAGTATATGGATATGCAACTAGGTTTTTGCTTCTCTTCCAATTTACAGAACAAATCTTGGAGATTAATTTTAAAAACTCTGTACAGAAATTCAACTATGGTTTTTGATGTACTTGGATACCGATAATATTCAACAAGAGCAATTCAATTGTACAATTTTTTAAACATAAACAAGTGTATATGGTCATAAATTTACAGAAAAAGCAAAGGGAAAAACAAAAGCTAATCTAAATATTTCAATTAAAATCCTTTTTTACGATGGCCATTACCCTTTTATGCTTTGTGAAAGTTATGCAGGCAGCTCGGAGGCTGGACCAAGCCAGAGGTGGAGCCATAAGAACTGGAACAAGAAGCTTGAGCCCTCTTGCTTCTGAAGCTAAGCTTTACGTTTTGCATTTGAATGCCAGTACAAGGATATTTCTTACTACAATTTAACTTGATTGCGTTCTTGGTCGCTGATGTCCCATATATGTCCCAGTACTTGACATTGCTTATTTTTATTCCAGAGGCCTGTCACATTCCAACATGAGTACTACGCTACCACATGTTTAGAAATTTAAGAGAGAGACTCGTAAAACAGAGAGAAGGAGAAGGAAGTAGGGCATTGATCTTACATAATGAGGGCATTGGTGGTAAGGGCAGTACATTTGATCGATGATGATTGGGTTTTGGACATTTTTCATTGAGATATGTTGGAAAACAACATTTCTTACAAAGCCTTTGCTTGGTCGTCCCCAGGTCTTGATTCTCAGTCCATTCTGTGTGTTAGTGAATCTAACATTCTTGATTGTTATGCCTTCTACTCCTGGTTCATGATATCCTTGTCCCAGACTCCCAATGCTGCATCATTATAAGAAATTATCATCACAAACTTACACTTTCTGTTCTGGTTTTGTATATTTACCTTTACGATGCAGTCTTGTATTTCTCAAATAAAAAGACTTGATCATCTCTTACCTAATTCCATGCCCAGGTCCACAGTTAATAGTATCAACAGCAACCTGTGTACTACCAGGACCAATTGATATACAATCATCGCCACTTCTAATGTCTGAGTTGGTGATTTGGACCGCTTTTGACAAATCAACATGAATCCCATCAGTGTTTGGGCTCTTGGCAGAAGCAAAAATTTGAACTCCTTTCAGTTTCACGTTCCGACAACGATGGATGACAATGTTAAACATCTGGCTGTTTAGTGATTTCAATCCCTTGATTACCACGAACTTGGAATTGGTAATAACCAGGGACTGATGTCACCAGTCACACAAAAGTTTCAGTCAGTACGTAGTTTGCTAGCTATTTGCCATCTTATGGAAACTATATCACATTATTTTAACCGGACGATTGTTTACTGGAATATTAGTGACACGAACTACAGTAGAAAAGAGAAACATTCCTAAAAATAGAAAATTTAGGTAGTAAATCAAAAGAGAACTCAGAGGTTGAATAGTTAAGAGGCTCAGAGCAGTACCGTGGTTCCCATGGGACATCTTTTGCCAGCAGCTTTACAGTTCCACAAAGCAGTGCCTTGTGCATTTATAATCCCACCAAGAACAGTGACCCCAACGACATTCTGAAACGCAATCCAATGATCTGTAGCCCCAAGAATCCAGTAATCGGACGGAGCCATAAGTGTGCCAGATATATGAAACCTAATGTCATGGTTGATGCAAGGTCCAACGAAATCTATTTTCTTTAGCAAGTACCTTCCCTTCGGCACAGATATGGTTGCGGGAACTTTTGAGCCACAGGCTCCTTTCCAAGCAGCCATAAACGCTCTTGTTGAGTCACTTCTACCATCTGGTCTCGCTCCAAACCTCAACACATTGTACCCAACTCCTTTTCCTGCATGTCTTGTTCTACCTTTCTTTGCAATTGCTGAAGATAACAAGGCAAAGAAGATAAAAATTTTGATCAAAGAAGCAATGCTAATCATGGTTCACTGCAGGTTGACACTTTTTATATATCTGCCTAGCTATTTAGCAGATTAAAGGGTTGCTTCCTGTTTTAGCAGGGCTATATTTAGCTAGTTTTAATGCTTTGGACGGATCATTCAATTTGCTGCTGGGGTTGGAACTGTTTTAATAGAGATACAATATATATAGGTCTGGAATTGGAATTGAAGATTATATGATGAATCAGAAAGGGAGCTCTGATCATGAAACGTTGCTGCTTGATAGTAATTATTTTGTAAGTTTTCGTTAGAGTTACATATGATTATCCTTGAGCTAGTTTTAGGAGATTCTTTCATCTATCTTTAATAGATGACTAAATTATTATAAAATACATATAGCATTCAACATTAATAAAATACCAAAGTACATCTTATATATTACTAAGCACACACAAATATATGAACACATGATCATTCCAAATCATAATTTTTGGCACAAGAGAGCTGAGACTGAAAGATTCCTCGAAAATATCAAAGTCACAGAAATTTTGTTCTTACTTTCAACTAATTCAATGAATAAATTAAGTTATCCTTTCTACTCATGCACAGATTCATGGGTTAGGAATCTTTCGTTCATTTTTCTTTCTGGTCACCAACGCGTTTAGGATGCTCTATTTGGGATTATCTTGCCATTTCTTTTAAGTATTAGCATTAGCATATTTAAGTAAATAAAGACGTATGTAATTGATTTTTATAAATTTTTGTCGTGGTGCATAACCCACACTGAAATTGCTAATAAATAGTTTTTATAAAGTATACCGATCCGATTATTAATTATTGAGCCTCTGCGAAGGTTCAGGATTCTTTTATTTCTCTTCGTATTTCCTTCCATTAATTTTGTTTATACATTTCATGACTACTTCTCTTAATTTAGAAAAAGTGTGAGAAAATTAAGGTGAATAGAGCAATGAAGCTCCTCATAATATCAGCTCCAAATCATTTGTTGTCATCCGACAAGAATTTGTAAGTGTAACGTTTTTAACTTATTATTCTATTTCTTAATACAATAAATTCTATTATCTTCTAATTTTTTAAATTCATATAATAGAGTCAAACTCAACTCTAAAGACAAGAGTGTGATAGGATCGCACTATACAAGCTAACACACTACAAGGAAGGTTGGACATCTGAACAGACACAAAGTGATTATGTATGTATAAAAAAATTAATATTACAGTTTATTTTTTATGTAATACTAAGTAATAATGTTTTTAGTTAACTCGATTTTGTATATTAAATTATAGGACAAGATGCAGGAGTTGTTGCAGACATCATTGTCTCAGGGGAATCAGCCTGATGTCGATGACATTTGCAACAATGTCCTTAGTACAAGATCAGGGTATATCAAAAGTTTTGGGTATGAGCCTAAGCCAGTTGGTGCATCTTCGTCATGACCAGCATATGTCACGGCATTTCAAGAGGAGAACCAGACATCGAAGGCTAAGTTACAATGTACAAAAGAGAAGTTAGATCGTAATATAAAAGAAGTGAACAAGTTTAAAAAGATAGTCAAACAATTACTTAACTCAAACTATGTCAGTAGTAGTGATGATGAGGAGTCTTAGTTTGTTTATAAATTTTGATAAAATTCTATAATTAACTTGTAATTATTTTTTTTGATAAAATGCATTCCATTTTTAATGTTTATTTTATTACAATTTATTATTATTTAAAAAATATGCCACCAACATTAATTATAAAGTTTAACTAATTTATATTTCAAACTGTCTTCAAAATTGTAATAAATTAAATTAAATTTGTTTTTAACAATTATAATAAAATTTAAATTTAAAAATAAATGTTTGACACAAAAAACTATTAGCTACCAAACAAAATTGTTACAAAATGTTATTACCTATGTTTACAAAAACATCTCTAAAAACATTTTCCTACAACAAATAATTAGTAGCCAAAACAATTATGCTACAAAAAGAAAATTGTAACTAAAAAGTATTAGTTACCAAAATAAAATTGTCACAAAATATTATTACCTACGTTTACAAGAACGTCGCTAAAAATATTTACCTATGGCAGACAATTAGTAGTTAAAATTATTCTGCTACAAAACCAAAATCGTTAGTAAAAATAATTACCAACAATTGCAGTTTAGTAGGTAAAAACCTTTACCTACGAAACATATACGTCGTAAAGTCTTGTGTACGACATTTTTAGTTATCATTAGTTATATGTTTTGCTGACGTATTGTGTATCCAAATCCTTTCTATGATGATTTTAGAAAAAAGTCGCGGATATTATTTTGCTACATGAATTTGACAACCATTAGGAAGATAATTATTTTTCGTCGCAAATTATTCTTTGACACGATTTTTTATTTTTTAGCGACGTTTGAATTTGTTGCCAATAAACTTATCTGGTGTAGTGATTTAATAATGTCAAGAAAAGACTTGGTGCTTGCAATATATATATTCGTTTTCTTGTTTGGTTTTTATTTTACCCCAAATAAAAGGATAGGAATGTTACTCATCCCAATATTTTATGCACTCCCAGTTGAAGTCAAGTTGAAGTCACGTTCAGGGTCTAAGAATAGTGACGGAGCCAAAAATTTAAGATAGAAGAGCTCAAATATTTAATTTTTTAAATTTTGGAGGACCCAATGCACCACTGAGCTCTAAATAACTTCGTCCTTATATGTGTGTGTATATATATATATATATATATTAAAAAAATAAATAGTTAATTTTTATAAATTTTGGGAGGCCCAGTACACCACTGACCCCAAATAACTACGTCTCCGTCTAAGAAGGTCCTTACGACCATTAACCCAAAACAAATGACGGGGTTTAATAAAATGATCATGGGTCATTTTATTAAACCACTTGATTTAATAAATAGTTTATAAATAAATTTTTATTTATTTTATTTATTTATTTTTAATATCCGTTAATAAATATTGTATTGGAGATAAAACTAACGGCCTGTTTGGTTCGAAGAATGAAATAGATGGAGAATAGAATAACTATTCTTGGTAATAAAAAAGATGAAGAATAGAACAGAATGAGTATTACTTTGTTTGGTTTAGGGAATGGAATAGAGAAAGAATTTCTATTATAATGTTTGGT
>JAOSBM010000001.1:12719800-12730691 GCA_027568955.1 Erythroxylum tenue
TGTTATGCATTAGTTGTTACTTATAATAACAATGTTCAAGATTAACATTTAATAACATAGAATTAAAGTAGTTTTTTCCTTTTCTTCTTTTTTTACTCGAGAATAAATATAGTAAATAGTAGTGAATTTATTATTATTAATATCCTCATAAATTATATCTAAATATATGATAGGTTTTTTAAGTGTTTCAGCCTTTCAGGTTCAGGTTTAAACCTAGAACTGCAAGTTAGAAACCTGAACCTGAACCATGAACCTAATTTTTCAGGTTCGCAATAGGATGAGTACTCAACTCTAGGGGTGTTCAAGAAAACCCGCGAACCTATGAACCAGAACTGAACCGTGTAAACCGAACCTGTAAACAAGGTTAACTAAACCTAAATTTAGGTTCGGTTCACGCGGTTCAGTTCCAGTTCATAGGTTCACGGATTTTCTTGAACCCTCTAGAGTTGGGTACTCTTCCTATTGCTTTTGAGTTTCCCTAAAGATGTGCTTTGCTCTGTCTCTTTCTCTTCATTTGCAGTGCACCAACTTAACAGTCTTAAAATTCTTTCTAGTCGGCTCTCTTTCTTTTCTCTTCTCATATTTTTCATCTGTTTCTTTCAAGTCCTTTATGGTCCTTTTTCTTTTGCTTTCTCTATTATTTACGGGGTCATCATTTCAAGATTCACCATCCCTTTTATCTCTTCTGTAATCGCATGCAGTATGTAATCATAACTTAATACAATGCTATATATGAAATATAGCTATTCATCGTTGTTGATTCCTTTTTGCTGGGGTTTAGTTTGCAGAATAATTTCGGGCCCTCCAAGTTTATGCCGTCGGACGAACCCATGCTTGCTTCAGACAAGGTTCTTTTCTTTAAAACTCACTGTTTCATCTTTAAAAGTTTCTTCTCTATATTTCTCTGAGGAGTTCTTTCTTCTGTGCTTTGTTTTGGCTGCTGGGTATACAGAAAGTGGTAAAAACCTTTTCTTTCCGGTGCCAATTACTGTGCGGTTTCAAATTAAATGTTTGGATGAAAATCCCATGTTTTATCTTTTCTTCTCTTGAATCTTTGGGATGGGTATTGAGTTGATTGATCTGTAACTGGCGTTTGGTTTTCGAAATTCAATTATTTACCATGATGTTGTGATTTGAGATGTTGACAATTCGCATTTTCGGTAGGAAGTTGATGGCAGAAGCATCGTCGATGCGTTCAACAAGTTGCAAAAGCAGATAGGAGATGGGGTTGATTTTGATCTTCCGGAGTCCTTTAATAAGTGGAAGACCATGCCTTACACCCCCATAAAGCGCAGTATCCACTCGATAATATGCTTGGTTGTCCTTTAATAAGGTGTTCTTGTACTTGGTGATGTGTTTTGTCTTCAGCCTTTACTAGGTTCAAGGAATTGGAGCTCATTTCCTATTTTATTTGTACTGAAATCTATCCCTTTTCACCCTCTCTAGGATAAATGTATACCCACTTATACAAACTATATTTTGTTGATGTTGACAATTTTAAGACATATATCTCACAAAGAAGATCAAAAGGCGTCTTGAGGATGATGGCATATTTTGTTCCTGCACTCAATCACCAGGTTCATCTGGTGTATGCAGTAGAGATTGCCATTGTGTGTAAGTGTGGACTTGGTTTTATGTGTTTGATATATTTATGCATGGCAAACTTCAGGGACAAAGACTTAGGGTTTTGTTTTTGTTTTATGTGATATTATCATGACACAAATTTTGGAAGAATAATGATAACTGTTTCTATCGACGTTGTTTTATGATCTTAAAATTCAAAATGCCAACTTTTGACAGTTTATGCATGGATTCTGCTCACTTTACAGTAACAAGGCTGAATGTAGTTCAGCAATATGTTAAGCTATGATGATGATGATGCTCTTTCAATTTCCCTTTTTTTTCGTTTAATGCCTTGATCAAGGGAGTTTATACCATTAATGTGATATCTAGACCACGGTTTACAATTTTTAGTAACTTTTTATGTCATCTAAGTAAGGGCTGTAAATCTATATGTGCACATGGCATGTACCCGTATGTTGTGTGCTGATGGTTTGTGTAGAGTAAAAAAGCCTTATAAATTCCTTTTCATCAGCTGTGATTTCCTACATTTTACTTCTCTTTGAGTGAAAGAGTTAATATTCCATAACTGGGTACAGCTTATCTTGTTTTACTGAATTAACTCAAATTTCAATCAGGTTTTAAGGAAAGGTACTTTTGCCATAGATTCTTATATCAAATTCAAGTTAATTAAGTGTGAAAATAGAAACATATAGTGGAGTTCATATAGGAAGTGAGTGAAAGAAATTCAGTTATGACGTTAGAAAGATTCGAAGGGGAAACATGTAAGAATATCAGTGGAGTACAGTTTGGATGGCTCTGTGTATGAATATACCAAGCAAATGCATTTCTAGTTACTTGATTCATAGTGTCGTGTATGAACATGTGGATGTTGGGAGATTTGATTGGCTTAAATAGTTGAATGTTGATACTGCTCTTCTCTCATCAAATATGTTGCGTTCTGTTCAAATGAAATGTTGAGAGACTATCCATTTGTAGCTGAATCTGATTTGATATTGCCAAAATGGATAAGCCGGTTTAAGATCCTTTTCTGAATACTGTTACCAGTAAATTACATGGAACATCATCATAGATGTAGTCATTGTCATAGATTCCTCATTTATATAAAGTGGTTCATATCTTGTTAGTAGCTTATACTTTGAACATGGCTTTATGTGCAATATTGTTACGGAAGTTCCTGACAGTTATATTAATCTAATTTTCAGCCTGTGGCTCTATGGTCTTGTTTTATTACAATAGTTACTGAGACTTCTGTTGATCTAATTTTGTAATCTTAACTTTTTAAGGATGCTGCTGTCTAGCTGCTCCTCAGGCTGCAAATGTGGAAACTTATGTGTCAACAAACCTTTTCATAACCGTCCTGTAAAGAAGATGAAACTAGTGCAGGTATGGGTCGATGAAGGAGGTTTCTGTTTTTAAAGAGAGGGATTTAGTAGTCAATGTTGAATGCTTTTGTCATCAATTGATGTATGTTCATTGTTACTTGTGAAGAACAGAGTGAAAAAAACAGAGGGCTTGACTCAAACTCAAGACCCTTGTATCATTTATATAGAAGTAATTACATAGGGAAAAAATCTTAGGAATAAATAGGAAATCACACAGTAAAGAGGGAGATTATAGTCTCCCCAATATAGATATTTCCTAACATCTAATATAGATATTTCCTAACATTACTAATTGATTTTCAATTTATGAAACATTCTAGTTCATTGCTCTGTTCTTTCTTGTTCCATTTTTGTTGCTTTAAGAACATCAGGTGCTACCTTAATGCATTCTCTTACTGGAGCTTAAATATTGTCTATAGACTGAAAAATGTGGAGCTGGGATTGTAGCAGATGAAGATATCAAAAAGGGAGAGTTTGTCATTGAATATGTTGGAGAAGGTGAAATCTGAATTCATTACTATTTCATTCCTTGTGTCATTATCATAGTTCGGAGTTGAATCAATTCCAGTTTTAGTCTAATCTCTATGCTTATTTGATGTAGTTATTGATGACAAGACATGTGAGGAAAGGCTTTGGAATATGAAACATCGTGGAGAAACAAACTTTTACTTGTGTGAAATTAATCGAGATATGGTGATTGATGCCACATACAAGGGAAACAAGTCAAGATACGTAAATCACAGTTGTTCTCCCAATACCGAGATGCAAAAATGGTTCTTAGATAAAACTTTTTTCCCTTTTCAAAATTTGACAGTTAGTCTCTCTTTATTTACATGTTGTCTTTCCCCCTCAAAGGATAATTGATGGAGAAACCAGAATTGGCATCTTTGCAACTCGTAATATAAAGAAGGGCGAACATCTAACCTATGATTATCAGTACGAGTACTTGCACTGTTTCTTATTGGACCTTTTTCTTCATGTTTGTTTTCTGAATTAGAAATCCTTTGATGATTGAACAACTTGTTTTTTCTTGCTTGTTTCCTCAAACATTCTGAATTTCTTATGCCATTCAATCAAATTAGCAGGTTTGTTCAATTTGGTGCCGATCAAGATTGCCATTGTGGTGCTGCAGACTGCAGACGGAAGTTAGGGGTCAAACCCAAGCCAAAGTTGCCCTCAGATGCAGCACTAAAACTAGTAGCATCTCAAGTGGTTTCCTCCCCCAAATTAAAAGCAGTTATATCTGGAAGTGATGTATGTATAGATGCATCTATACGATTCAACTGACTAAATCTTCTTTAGTATATGGTCAATCTTGATGCATAACAATATATGTGTTTTACCATGCATAATATCGTGTGATCCACCTATCTGATTAAAGCTAAACTAAATGTGGTATTGATGGTTGCACAGGTTTATCGAAATGGAGGTGTGAAAATAGGTAATCTGAATGTCCTTCAACATTTTATCTGGTCTATTAAGTTAGTCTTTCACATGTTGAGAACTTGGACTTCATTATATCTGAGCATTCTTTTCTATTATACGTTTCAATTTTCATTCAGGTAGTTCAGAGAACATTTATAGAAATCAACCGATACGCCCTCTTAATTGCATTGGTAAACTGATCAGAGTAGTTTGTCCAAGTAAAAGGTAATTTCTCGGATGTTCAATTTTATTTAGGCTTTTGAATTTGCTTGAGTTAATATCTTCTTGTGAAGCAGCTTTGTGTTTCCTAGAAAGGTCACTGTCTTTTGTAGTTTCTTTTGGATGTGGATACCTCTAAGGGAAAGATAATAAATGACTTGTTCAAGGCATTTAAGAATGCCACTTTTTTGAGCCAAGACAATAATTTTAAGTAGCTATTTGATTATGCACCCATTTTGAAAATTTCAAACAGTCAGGCGTTGCTCTGTTTGTCTTGAAATGGCCACAAGTCGAATTATCTTGGAACTCGCAAATTCTCCAACTCTCGAGTCCATTTACCTGTCATCGGTTTGTTGAAAATTTTATGTTGAACGGCACTTCTGTAGTTTGAATCCTTCTGGGAGGTCCTTTCTTTTACCAGATGAATTCTGAACATGAATAAAGTTGGATGTTTTTGAGAATGCTTGCAGGCATTATAATTTTCCAATTATTGAATTTTATGTTGTAACAATTTGAAAAAGATGTTATCAGGCCCATGATTTTCCACCTTATACTGACTTCACTTTACATTTTGAATTCTAAGATTTTCCATCTCTTCCATCTTTTACTGACTTCACCTTCCATTTTGAATTCTAAGATTTTCCATCTCTAAATGCTTCTCTTTCTATGCTTCATAGGAAAGAATGGAGGTCAGAACGTTTTGGTATGATCAGACGCTTTGACAACCATACAAGAAAACACACGGTAAGCGGTGTCGATTTTTTTTTTGTTTTGAAATTTATTGGATTAAGAATGATAAGCATCATATTCACAAATGGATTACTTTATTTTAGTGCAGATCCTTTTTGAAAAGGGCACTGAGGCTCTTGACTTGTCGGCATGTAAATGGGAACTTATAAATGTCTGACAAGTAAAATGGTAAGCATACTGTTTTTTGTCTGTTGCTGTAGGAAAAAAGAATGTCCTCTTTGTTTCAGCTTTTTATTGAAGTTTGAGCTGGTGGTCTATTAGTTGTCATCTCTTTTCAGGCACAGTCAATGGCTGTGTTGCAAGCCCACGTCTTGTTTATTTCCCCGGACCACTGACTTTACCTGTAGTACTGTTTCAGATGGTTGGTTTAATCGATGATCTTTATGGCTATTGCAGGCAACAGTGGATGAAGACAGTAACGCCTGACACTGAAAGATATTTGGCATATGTTCTCCCCATCATCAAGTTTATAATGTTGGTTTTGTGCTTGCTTGCATAGTCTCTTCTCTTGATGGCAAATCTTGAGAATGGGTATGTAATAGAATATGATGGGTGGAGATGTTTGTTGAGTAGTAGTCTGGTTCCTTCATTTGAACCGCATAGTAGGTAGCTGTGATTGATGATGTCAAGTTCTCATGTAACAATTCTTTTCAGCCGGTCCAGATTTTGATTCAGGATAGAACCTGTTTACTTGACAAGAATGTCATATTTGATTGTGGAATAGCAAAGCGTAAGCTGCTCATGCTTGGTTAATATTATCGAAGTGCAGGCACCTGATTGTCTAAAATTATGCACTTGTCTAAACTTACATATCCTTAAAATTACAATTTAATACTTGTCTATTTAGGTTATATAATATGTCATAGGCAAAAAGTATAATTTAAACCCTAAATTTGAAGGAAATATTAGACAGAATTAAGTTATTGTTTATTATATATTGGCATTGATGTAATGCTAATTGATTATTTTATTTTTTATTAGTCACAGAATAGAAATGCAAATTTCATATTTTAAAAATAAATTTAATTATATTTTATTTCTTTTTTAAGATTATATTAACTAAAATAATTAATTTTTTAAATTCCAAATTAACAAACGACGTTGTATCAATTAAAATTATCTATTTTGCTTTGAATCAGATCACCTGGCCATTCCTCTTTCTTAGGGTGTGCTTGTTTGAGAGGTATGAGAAAAAGGGTATGGGTATGGAATGAAAATTAATGTTTGATATGAACCTATCATTGAAGACCTAAGAGTTTCATTCCTTAGTTTTGGGCAATCCTCTATTCCTCTCATAATTTAAAGGAATGGGAGAGAGGAATGAGAATAATTGGTATGTTTTTAATTTTTATATATATAGAGGATAGATAAAAGGTATAATTATGAGTCAAATAATTTCATAAGTAAATCTTTAATTTCAATAATCAAATTTATGGTGAAATCAATTAAATGATTAATTACACTATAATTAATTACACATATTGCAATTAATTAATTAATTAAAATATAAATATTAATTAATTAAAATATTTTAATTAATTAAAATATTATTATTATTTATTTAATTACATTATATTTAATTAAAATATTATTATTAATTAAAATATTAGTATTCATTAATTAAAATATTTTAATTAAGTAATTAATTACAATATAATTAATTACAATATAACTAATTAAAATATAACTATTCATTAATAAAAATATTAATTAATTAGAATATTATTATTCATTAATTAAAATATTGTAATTAATTAATTACAATATAATTAATTGAAATATTATTATTATTTATTTAATTACATTATATTTAATTAAAATATTATTATTGATTAAAATATAACTATTCATTAATTAAAATATTTTAATTAATTAATTAATTGCAATATAATTAATTAAAATATAAGTCATTCATTAATTAAAATATTTTTTTTGTAATTAATTAATTACAATATTTTTTATAAACCAACCACTATCAATGGTAATAGTAATCATTTCTTCATCTTAACCAACCACTATAATTATAATGATTATATCCATTCCCATTCTTTCTTATATTCATTCTCATTCTCATTCTCATTATTTTCTGTGAACCAAGCACCCCCCTTACTCAATCCATTAAAATTCATTCAATGAGACCTATAAAAGGACGGCTGACGGTTGAGATAAGACGGGAACAGGAAGGATAAGATTGAGGGATCAGAAAAGCTGTTACAATGACTTTAAAATTTTGGATTTGAAGGTTGTAAGGTTCAGTAAAAATATAGAAAAGAGAAAAGAGACAGCGTCGGGACTTGGGAAGCTGGAGTCATCGGTGCTTCTTATTTGGGAAATGGGAATCAGTGTTTTGAAACCTGGATCGGTCATCGAACCGGAGGTCTTACTGATCACCAATTTGACCGGTTCGACCGATCCAACCACCGGTCGAACCGGTGTGACGTCATAATTATGCAATAATTATATTTAATTATATACAATATTAAAATATTAAAAATACAAAAATATACCAAAAAATAAAAAATAAAAAATTTATTGAACCAGTGGTCGGACCGGTCGACCGATTAATTGACCGGTTTTAACCGATTCTCACTGGTTCAATTGAGAACCGATTTTTAAAGGTGAACCGGACCGATTACAAGATTTGAATGTGTTTTTGCAGTGTGAGATTTGAATGTGTTTTTGCAGGTGAGACATATAAGGTCTAAGTATGGTGACTACTTTGGCATTACTGTTGCTGGTTATCCAGGTTTTTTATTTCTTCACACTTATTCCTTTCTCTTTCTACAAATTTGGTATTTGCTAGTGTCCTTATACTTTGATGGTTTTCAATTGGTGTCTAGAGGCGCACCCTGACGCGATTCACAGTGATGAGGTTTGCTACGCCGGATACTTATCAAAAAGATCTTGCTTATTTGAAGCAAAAGGTCTTTGGCTTTCTTTTTCTTTTTTCTTTTTAAATTTAATTCTTGTCTAATGAAAACAAATTGTGAGCTAACCTTGCTTTTCATGTAACTGGAAACAATTGTATGTGCTGATAATTTGGTGATCTGATTCTTCAGGTGGATGTGGGAGTTGACCTGATTATTACTCAACTCTTCTATGATACCGATATTTTCCTAAAATTTGTGAATGACTGCCGTGAAATTGGAATAAAATGCATTATTGTTCGTGGTATCATGCCCATTAATAATTACAAGGGCTTCTTGCGAATGACTGGGTTTTGCAAGACAAAGGTATAACCTCTCTGACCCTGCTTCTCTTGCTGAATACGTTCTCTGGTGTTTGTTGAATTTGTGGAACACTTGTACATCCTCATGTTGCTTTATTCCAAATTTATGAGATTCACATTCATATCTTGTTCAGCTTTTATTCTGCTGTGACTAGGATCAGATGTGCACTTTGCTTATAAGTGTGGAGAAGTTGGTGTTTAATATCTTAATTAAATAACACAAAAATTCTTTCACATGGATGTTCTTCTGCATACTACAATAAACTTTGGGGACTCTCCTGTGTAAAATGGTGTACTGTAATGAAATGCAGATACTGGAGGAGATTACTGCTGCATTGGAGCCTATTAAGGATAATGAAGAAGCAGTTAGAGCATATGGAATTCACCTTGGAACTGAAATGTGCAATAAGATTATGGCTCATGGCATCAAGACTTTGCATCTTTACACACTGAACATGGAGAAATCAGCTCTAGCCATATTAATGGTTAGTTTATCTTAGTCAATTTGTTATTCTGGTGGGAGATCAGCATGGCATTATTGCAGGATAATTATTAATGAGTTTGTTTAATAATGGACATTCATTTGCAGAATCTTGGTCTGATTGAAGAGTCCAAGGTTACAAGGTCATTACCATGGAGACGTCCTATAAATGTTTTCCGTTTGAAAGAAGATGTTCGTCCAATATTCTTGTGTGTAATGGACATGTAACACTGTATTTAGAGTCATTTAGTTCATGAGGAACATTATTTATTCGAATTTACTTATATCTTCAATAAATTTGATGTCTTAGCTAAATGACCACAGCGCTAATCATCCAAAGAGCTATTTATCAAGAACGATTGGTTGGGACCAGTATCCACGTGGCAACTGGGGTGATTCTTGTAATGCATCCTATGGTGCTTTGACTGACTATCAGGTAGGAGGACATATAAATTTTTGATTTAGTTTTGGATCTTATAACAAACCTAAATGTAGAACAATCTTGTCTTTTGAGTGTCTTATATTCCACTCCAAGGTTCAGTTTGTTCCTGATGACTCTCTTTTGGTTTGTGACAATCAATTGGCTTGCTTTCTCATATTCTCTGTTCCAAGGCATATTAAGAAGGGAATTTCCCTATGATATGAAGCAATTAATACATTTCTGTTGTCTTAAATATGATCTCTTTGTTGAAAATTCAGAATGATCTTCCGAACTATCATTCATTACTTGAATTATTAAAGAAAATGTGCCGAGATATCCTTTGTAGGAATTGATTCAATACATTTATTTCTAGTATGGAAGACACGTTTTGATGTGGTCTCACAAATCTTTTAATCAAACCATTATAATCTGGAAAAAGATGACCTGATATGATTGAAATAGTCTTTCCGTCAATATTTTCTTCAGTTAATAATAGTTCTTGAACTGTGAGTTTCAACATGCCTATTGAACCTACTTGTTAGCATTTTTCATGCAAGACTCAAGTCTTGATTTCAGTTGCAGTTTATGCGACCTCGTGCACAGGACAAGAAACTTCATGACGAATGGGGTGTACCTCTGAAAGGTGCTGAAGATATCTATGAGGTAGAACTTATACTCTGGATATAGTTGTGTTGCATTATTTCCTCAGTTTCATGCAACAACAATTGTTGACTTGATAAGTCTTTTGGATAACAGAAATTTAAGAATTACTGCCTTGGGAAGATGAAAACTAGTCCCTGGTCTGAAGACAAAGATTATTAATGAACATCGTGGCGAGATAAACTTGAAGGGCTTCTTGGCAATCAACAGCCAACCAGCAGTGAATGGGGAGAGATCTGATTCCCCATCTGTTGGTAAGTAATAGGTGTCTCTGTCTGTAATTTCTAGTCTCTTTTTCGTTGACATTCTTTGTAGACTTTGCTTCTGTATGACAGAAAATTTTAACATCACTAGACTACCAAAAATGAGGTTTAGGCGTTTAGCCCTTTTACAGGAGAAGAAATATGCACATAACTTCTTAACTTACAGATTACATGCTCGTTTCATGTTTAAAATGGGAAGCAATAAAATTTTTTGTGGCTTCTTACTTCTTAGGGGAAAGCAAGCAAGAAAAGTTGTTAGGTTTTTGCAGGGGTGAAGGAATGAAGGTTTGACTTGCTGTTTGAGAGGACAATTGAATTGCAAAACTGAACAAGTCATCCAAGACTTTAGGGATGTTATTCTAGGTGAAGGTATTTGATGTAGTGTGGGACGGAAAAACAAGGAACTTGAAATAGGGCTTAGGGTTTGTAGAAAAACCTCTAAAAGCATAAAATTATTTGATTGATAAAAGACATATC